>NCKU01000371.1:0-17077 GCA_003675995.1 Dinothrombium tinctorium | reverse complement strand
TAGAAGGTACGAAAATTTTCGTTCATAAAAATGAGGGGTTCATGAAAAGGAGGGTTCATAAAAATGAGGTTTGACTGTAATTCGATAGAAATTCAACTAAATATTAAAAATGGCTAAATTAAAAAAAAAAAATTCTCTGAAGTCAAGCGATAAAAATTGTCTCCTTATACGTAGATAGGAAAACGCAACGTCATTATCTATACTCAAATTTCCATAGCTATTGTATAAGCATGTAATTAGTTTTTATTTTAAAGTTTTCATATAGAATAACTAAAGAAAAAGATTTTCAAATTGATTTTGCCATAAACTAAAACTTTTCAAACTCCTAATTATGCTTTAAAGAATCACGCGATTTCATTTCTTTTTCATTTGAAACAGCACGAAGCGTGTTAATAGAAAAGCTATTCATAAAATCAAATGCATTTAAATTAAAGTTGAGCCAACTGTTTTAAATTGTTTTTAACAATAGGCAAAATCAAAAATGTCTTCAGTTTCCAAAAAATCGAATGAATAAATATTCGATTTGATTAAAAACTTTACAATTTTTTAAACATTTAGTTTGTTTAAGATGTTTTGAAAGGTTTTGGAGTGGACCCGCTCAAAATATGAAGCTATTAAGCATCCAGCTTTCGTTAAGTTTTATTGGTAAAATGTTTATACTCAAATTAGGAAAGCTAATAAAAGGTTTTCGGCAACTCTTTGGCCAAGATTTCACGCTTTATCTATGAAAGGTTGTTGTTGTTCACTTCGCTTCTAATAGCTTTTAAAGCTCTTTTATATTGTTGGCTTATCGATTATTGAGTTTTTGTTTTAAATAACTCATCAAAAGTAATTAGGAAAACAACATCAGAAGAGTTAAGAAAGCATTTGTCTGGTTAAATAAATGAAATTTTGTTAGATAATTGAAGTACAGGGCGTGTGAATTAAAACGCAACACGTTTTATTGAATAACTAAAGAATTTGAAATCGTAAAATGTTTATCTTGCAATTTGTAGTCGGATTTTCGCAACACATTTTGACACCGAATTCCTCAAAATCATCGTTATGATTCTCAATTCACCGCATTACCCGTGAAAGCATAGTTTTTCGGTAATTATCAAGTTCTTCTGCCGAAATACTACCGATTAAATAAATGATAGTAATATCTAAATCTCTAATCATCCACTTCTTTCCATATCCGAACTAATTTCGTACTATTCTTAAAAGGTTAAAAATCGGCGGTGTCAAATCCGCACTCCGGATATCAAATTAAGGATAAATCCTTTTTAATTTTTTTATTTGATAAAAATTTTAAAATGAAAAGTCATTCGTACATTTAATCATATAAGGAGAAGCATAATTTGGTTGAAAAAATAATTTTTTCTCACCAAATTGAGGCTTTTTTTAAAGAAATTGTTTTTTATTATAAAAATATCCATCAGCGGTTTCAATGTCCGTGAAGAAAATCAGGTCGATACCACATTGAAAAGTAGAAATACACTATTTGCCGATTTTCTGAGCATTAAAAGAAGTTTCTATTTACTCTCTTTCACCATTAAACCCTTTAAGCGGTTTTTTGCTGGTTTTTTATCCGCTTAGGCGACCATGTGCTTCTTCTGTAAAAAATATGCCAAAATTCCATTACCGATGTAAAAATGATATGTTTTATTTACAAATATTGAGATGTTGACCATATTCAAGCTCGATAAAACAAATCCGGCGATTTACCCGATATGGCTTTAAGCCGGATTTTTTTGCCGTTTGTCGCATAGTTCCGAATTTTAATTTTTAAACAAAATCTTTGCAGTAATGACTATACCTGTGTCTTATAAAGCTTCCTTGGACCTAAATGATCTGATTTTCGGGTAATCCGGAGTTATCTCGCTCATGCGGCAAGTCTCGGACAGAACCATTTTCTTGAAATTTTTTCAGAGTTTTTGACACAGAACTTTTGTTTGCATGTTCTCTCTTCTATTTATCTGTCTAAATTCAATAATTTCTTTTGTGAAGCTATTTAATTTAATGCATTTAATCATTAAAAACACGAGTTGTTTGGTTGAAAACGGCATGTTTGCGGAAAACACCGTAACTTTAGAATGCTTTACCCGATTTGGTTATTTTATGTGTCATTCTGTGTTGCGGATGTTCTTGCATAACTATGTTAAAGATGAAATTTTTTGGTTAGACCGGTAAAAAGTTATTCGACCTTATATGTGTTGCGTTTTAATTCACACACCCTGTATATAAGGGGAGGAAGAATCTGAGAGGTAAAAAAATTTTATTCATTAAACAGTATATTGATTTAAATTTTAAAAAATTGTTTTTTAGAACAATGTTTGCCCTATTCGCTTTAATCTTTGCACCAGCTTCGCTGAAAAATGGTCTGATTTTTCCTTGTATGATAATGCTGTCCATATCGTAACACCTTGCGAACATAACATCAAAATGTTATCACGTCGTAGAGTAAATATATTCAGTATTTGATATTTATGACCTGTAGTTAAATTATTATCGGACCTATGTGCGAATAAATAACAAAAAATTCATTCGCTTTAGCCTTACCACCTTAATATCAAGATAAGCAAAACTTTCGATGATTTTATTTTATTTTATTTTTTATCTGTTTCAAGATTTGTACAAAAATTCTGGTTTTAATACTAATAATAAAGTTAAAAACTTGCATTAGTTTGAAGATGCTGGAAAATGGCGGCTCAAATCTTATTTTAATTTTAATTGTTCATTATTACAATTTACATTACATCATTTTAACATGTTACTTATTTTGATTTAATATTTTTAATTTACTTCAAAAGAAATTTTGAAAGTCTGACATTTAGAGGAAAATGGCCGGACAACGGAATCTTAGCGGAAATTCTTCCATTGAAATTTCTTTATGATTTTTCCATTTAGTTTTAAATGCTACTATGTCAACTCAATCGCTGAATCGCTGCGAATCGATTGTCGATGCTTTTCTCTATTCTCAAAAGCTGTTGATTTTTAAGTTTTTACTGTTTCTTTCTCTTCTATGTTGTTTTCTTTATTTTCCTTGATTTGGTTTTTTCAATCTTCAAATATTCAGAACTGTTCTTTTGAAACAATTAATTATTCGGCTCGCCAAATTGTGATATGATTTTCTTGAAATTTTTAAAAGACCATTTTCACTTCTAAAAAATTCTTTCTATCGCCATTGTTCTATCATTAAAGGAGCAGACACATTTTGACTCGGGTGTTAAACCGATAATAATGTCAAACGAAACTTGTAAAATGTTAAATAAGACTCAATTGCACTAAAAAATTGGCTTTTGCAATAACAAATTATAGACCAGAATGTATCAAAAGTTCACAGCATCGATGTCATGAGAAATTTTTTAAACAAAGTTTATTTCAAACATATTGAACTTATCTACTACTTGGCAAAGAATTGATTACACACAAGTAGAACTTGAAAGTCAGATAATATCATGAAAAATCAAAAATAGTCTCAATTCCATTGCTTTATTCGAAGTGATTTGCTCATAAGATTGAGTACTATGAGTATGTGTAAATTGATAAAATTGATGTTTATTTTGTTCGCATGGTATTTTCGAGAAAATTCTTTCATAAAAGGTTTACCAGCTTTTTGTCACTCTAGATTCCTGCTTTTCTATTTGATCTAAAAGCAAAATTTCTTACGCAGGATTGCTGTTCAAATAAGCAAAGCTCGAATGAAGTCAAACAATAAAACTATTCATTGTCAATACTTTGCTTTACTACGCTCATAATTTTTATTTAGTCATAAATGCATGCAACAAATCTAAAGTCACACATTCAAAGTGTACGCTGATTTATATATTTGTTACGAGTCAGAATTGTTTCGTCGATTCATTGATTACAAAAGAGACAAAAAAACTGCTGCTTGTCTCTTCAATCGATACTCTATTTGTTAAACATTGCGGAAAACACTTTACAAGTGAAGACATCCTCTTGCTTCTCTCTCTCTCTCTCCAACTTTCCTTCGAAATAACGAGGCAAAAGTTTCGCTTCTTTTCGCGTTAAGAGCTTTGATGTCACATTTAAAGCAAAGAATATCAGAGAAGGAGTGAAACAATAATAATAATGATGATAGCAAAGTCATTTAAAATTGAAAAACATGCTGCTTTTGCCAAAAAAAATGTTCATAAACAAAATTTCAATCTCCGTATTTCCGGAATTTTGTTGAACGGTGCTTTAAAGACTTATTCAAGTTTACAAGAACTTTCACGATCCTCATTTTCGATTTTAAATTTACTTGACAAAAATATGCTTGACTTTAAAATAAATAACTTGTGATTTATGGAAAACGGTAGAATGTTTTCTGGAAGACCAAATTGAAATTTTGAAGCGAACTCTAAATATGAGTTGACAGTTGTTATTATTAAATTACTCGCTAGATTTGATTGCATTTTGCAGATAGCTTTTGGTGGAGAGCTCACTAAGCTGACAACACTCGCTGTCACTTAAGCTTTGATTTCATTTATTTTCGTGCACAATCTTTATCATTCAAAACATTTCTTTGCAAATCTTTTCCATAATTCATTACAAGTTGGGAAGAGATGTGAATTCACAATTTTTTTTACTTTCGAGCTTCCATCAAATCATTTGAAGTGCTGAAATTTAATAACGCAACTGGTATTAGCTTAGATAGCATTGCTATCTGGCCAGTTGAGCCTGAGGAAGCCCCGAGAATAACAAAGTACTTTATGTGTTAAAATATTTGGCCATAAAGGGAAAACTTTTCAACGATTAGAAAACAACAAGCGATTTTCTGCTTTTTAAATCTTTATTCTCGTGATGCCTCATATTGTTCACAATTGTTTGGAAGTTCTCAGAGAGACTCCAATAAATATTTCGTGAAAAAAGAAACATGACCGTCACAAATTAATCTTTGGTCATGAAAAGCTTGTTTACGTCAGTTTAAATGAGCTCAACGTGTTTATAATAGAATGACGTTCGAAAACTGTTTGTGAGCCTTAAGGTTTTTAGAGCTCAATAATTAAGAAATAGTTTGAGTATGTTTGGAACAATAGAAAAGCGTTTTTTATTCAGAAAATAGTTTGCAAATAGAGCGTACAGTTTTCAAACGTAAAATCGAAGATACCAATACTTGAAAGTAAAAAAGTTCAGGAGTTTGGGCGAAAAATTTCAATTTTTCCTTATTTTCGTTTCTACTTCTTTCTTCTCTCGTCTTTATTGAAAAACATTTACATTGAACATGGAAAAGGAAGTGTTTTGCTTTGCTTATCTGCACTCGCGTTTCGATCGCCGATCAATTATTATTGAGAATGAAAGCTGAAAAAAGAAAAGAAGAAGAGGAGAGACGAGAAAAGTTTGCTTTGAAATCGCTATCGAGAGACAATTTAAAATCATTGCGAGCAGCTAAATTCGCTTTTATTTCGCACACACATTCATATACTGCGACGAGAACGAGAGCAAAAAGAAAAGCGCATTCCCTCATCGATAAAGTATAATTGAGTTTCTTAGCAAAATTTATACACTCGAGTTTTACAAAAGCGCTGCGAAAGAAAATTTAATGAGAGACATGAGTTGCCTTTAATGGATATCTATCAAAACTTTCCCTCTTTTCATTATTTTTCACCATCACTATACTTTCATTAATTTTGCATTTCATCCATTTTACTATTATTCTTTAAAAATTTCAAAAATTATTTCATACTCAAGAATACAAGTCTTCTTCCAAAATTTTTATTACAATAATCATTATGCAAAGCGAGTACAAAGAAAATGTTGTATATTGTTTGCAATTAAAGTGCTAAAGTTGAATGCATCTTCCGGTGAATGGCGACTTTATTCCAATTTTCGAAAACTTAAATAAGTTCTTCCTTCTATTAACGCTTCCGCAGTTGCATCGAGAACAAATTCGCATGCAACTTATTGTTGATTTCAATTTTGAAAAATTTTCTGCCTTATTTTTTCATATTATTGAGTTGGCCCTTTCAAAGCACAAGAACTTAACTTTTGAGGCTTGTTTTCTAATTTTTACTATATTAACTAAAAATATGAAGTTCTTGAAAATATCTGTCCGTATCAACTCTGAATATTTCTTTACAAATATTGAGGAGCTAACAATGTAAAAATTTATTGTAAATCGATAAGAAAACATCGCAAGAAAAGCTTTCTGCTAAACTTTTGTTTTTTTTTGTTTTTTTTGTTGTTAAAAATTGGGCTCATCATAAGATTTTTTAATTTTACGATCATATAACATTTACACTTTACCTCTTTTTTGCTTATAGCTTTTGATATTAGCATATTGATGATATAAAATTAGAAAAATCAAGGAAGATACCGTATGTAAGGATTATCATAAGTTAAGTCATAAGTCTTGTGATCTCTTGCGACTTTTTGCAGAAATTTTAAATGACATTTCAATTTAAGGCAAAAAGCTAGGCATTACCTTACAATAAGGCTCTTATCTGCAATATTTTTTTCAAGTTGTTTGGTTTTATAAGATACACTCATAGCATAGACATAAAGTGAATTTGTTTATTTTCGTTAAATCTTAAGAGGCATATACTTTAACCATAATCATTGTTGTAGAGAAACTAACTAGTAAGGAATTTGAATGTAAGCTGACTTACAAAGCCTAATCTCACAATTCAGTCATTTGTGTCAGTCAAAAATAAAAATACTTCGATTAATTTTTTATATGTGGTTATTATTCTTAAATCAACATAATAATTTAACATATACAAACCCTCATAAAATAAATGCTTTCATATGTTCAACCAAAATTCAAATAATAAAGAAAATAATGTAAGTATTCATCTCGAAAATGAAAAAGCAACAAAAAAGGAATTACAAAACATCTTTTATAAACAGAAGACTTTTATAAAGGAAAAATTTTTAATGATTCAATAGAGACGCTTGTGTATTCAATTTTTTTGTCCGTTTATTGAATTATTTGAGACATTTCATTGATCTGAGATAGATCAAATCAGGTTTATTTTCAGGACAGTGATTCGAGCATTGGCTAAAAATGACCCATAGAATTTTCAGTTTAAAACGGAACTTGCCCTGAAGATTTAAAGTTGAGAATCAAAAAAATAAAAAGTTGATTTTAAAATTCTCTTATATTTTTCTTAGATTAAAAATTTAAATAATCATAAATAATTATTTTTAATTTTATTAAGCTTGAGCTTTTGTGATCACACTATAATTATCTCTTTAATTATCCTAAATTTTTACACAGATATTAATTCACCTCCTATGCACCAATTAAACTTAAAAAATTGTGGCACTTACAATTTTTAAGATCAAATGGCACTTTTGAGCACAATATGTGACAACGTTTCGGCAGCTTTCAGTTTGCCTTCATCAGATCACTTTCGAACTTGAAATGACTTTATTTTCGATGCCTCTTACTTTTGCGGTTAAAGTGTTGATTTAAAGCAAATATAAATTTAGTTTATTTATTTATTGTAAGGAACGAAAATGAGTGATCTGTTAGTGTTTTTCGGTCTTTAAAAACTATAAATGCCTAAATTCGCGAACGAATGGCTTTACCATCATTTATATTTTTAAAAAATTGCATTTAAAATGTTTCATATGATATAATTCAAAGTAAATATTATTGATGAAATGTTTTAAAAAATGTGCAAATTCAAAAATAAAAAATCTCATAAATTTGATTTATTGAATCTAAAAACTAATAAAAAGTTGACTACAAATAAAAAAAAACAGCAAATTTTTCGGTAGAAATAAAAAAAATTTATGATTTAATTATTTTTATTATGATATACTCATATGGTTCTCATCTCTTGTTTGAAAATTCGGATTTGCTTTTGGTGAAATATTTATGCTTCAAATAAATTACAAATATTAATTTGTTTCTCATAGTTATATTGATTTTCGACAACTTTAAATATTGCTGGAGAGCACGACTCTTTGAGTTTTTACCAAAATTACAAATCCTATAATTTTAGTTGATCAATCATCTAATTAAAAAAACATTTATAAAAGCAGGCCTTTAAATTTGACTTGACGTCATTTAGACCACATCACAAAAATTCATTCGAAAACTAAAAAATTCAATTTCTAAAATCTTCGGGTGAAAGTAGATAAATTTCTTCACCAGATTGTTTCACCATTTCATTTTACAGTGGCGTTGAATCCAACAAAATCTAAATATATCTTTAGGTTTAATCGATCGTTAGTTTCGCAACAATGTTCAATGAAAGCGATGTATACACAGAAAGTAACACATATGGCGTTTTATTTACCGAATCTCTTTTATATATTTTTCAACCGAACAAAAAGTGTGTAACTTTTCAGAGATTTTATTGTCAAAATATCTTTTTTCATTGGCTTTTTTCGCGCGCACATCTTCGCAAAATTATAAAATTTTATCTGACTTTGTTCCACTCTTTCTCTGTCAAGTGCTTTTACACTTTTTTGAAACAGATTTAAACACGCGTTTTTATATGCGAGAGAGAAGTGATTCAATTGAGTACGCTGACTACAAAATTCTTTTGCTGCTGACGAAAAATAAAAAGAGCTAAAGAGAAGATTGATTCAAACTTCTTCCATTTTCTTTTAGAAAATTGTAAGCAATCTTTCTTTCCGAAAATAAGTTTTTAATGTTTTAAAGTTTGCAGTAAATTTTTCAAATCAAACCAATCGACTTAGCATTGAGCTAAAGTTCAATTGATACAAACAAACAAAAAATGTTTTACCTGCAAATTCTTGCAATTATGTAAATCCTTCTTTACATTCTCCCTGTTAGAAGCAGAAAATTAAATTGAGATGTGCGGTTGTTTCAACTCTAGAAATTTACGCAACTTATTATACACTTTGTTAGCACAATGGAAATTTCAAAGTTTAAAAATTATTGCAAATTCAGTTAAAATTTAAATCCTCCTCGATTTAATTAAAATAAGCTTATCAAGCATTATTAAAAGTAAGTGATGTGTTTTACTTTAATAAAACCATAAAATCTTTCGCCGTATTACACTGAAATACTGTTTTTGGTCCTATGAATGCTAGCAACAAACAATGTTGATTTTTGCTTTAAAGTTTAATTTGCACAAAAAAGCAATTACTTCACGTATAATTTATACATACATTCTTTACTAATTAAGCACCCTCCGCAATTTATTATCACGTTAATGCCCATTATAATTAATGCGTTTGGAAGATACGTTCAACGTGTTAAAAATTTTCGGTTTTAATTTGATTTAATTGACGCTGTTTGCTCGTCAGCTTAAATTGAGCCTCTTTTTTCGCTTCTCGCTAATTTTGCGTTCATATATTTTCACTTAAACCTCGGCAGCCTTTGCGGAGCTTTTATTTGTTTTCATTTTGAGACTCTGATGAATTAAATATTATTCATAACTTATGAATCATAAGTTATTAAACGATTTCATCTCGATAAAAGCAAAAGTCCATTCTAAATGCTGCCGTAATCTGCAAGAATCTCTTGTGTACCCGTATGTTAGCTTTTTAGATGTACTTCTATTTTCTCTTTTCTTTTCTTATTCAATTCCAGGATAAAATATAGTTGAAGCGATTATTCTAAATAAACAACATGAATCAAGCTATAATTTAACGCATTCATGCTTTGTAAATATTTATCAATCAAATTTTAACTATTGAAATTTTATGCGATTAATATTAAAGTCGATCGCTTTAATAATTAATTACTAGGGCTGGTCAAGTAGATGATTCTTAAGTGATAAAAAAATATCAAAAAATTCAGTTTGTTAAAATTTTTAATGTAATTAAATCTTTTCAACTGAATTATCTAAATAAATATTTATTGAAATTAATTAACATATACCTTTCAACATTTTTGGCTAAAAAAGAATTACAATTTTCTCGAAGAATTGATTTGTAAACTAAAAATGAGCGCTCGACATCTACCGAAACTAGAGTAGCATATAATATTTTGGATTCGTGATCGTACGAGCGTGTTTCACAAGTAAACAAATCCAGATCGGGATTTTTGAGAGCGATTTATTTAGCTTGTCAAAAGTGACGCCTTTCAATTTTGATTCTATTAAACACTTAGCTGTGAATTCGTAAAGATCTGCATTCTCTTCTTTCTCGTTCATTGTTTGAATAACATTTGTAATTGGCTTATCGATAGATAAACTTGAAGTTTCTTGCTTTGAATATGTTGTTTTATTTTAGATGAAGCATGTCTTGAATCCTATGGAATTGCAATAGCACAATGTTTGCAAGTAAGAGTTTCTTCATTTATGGTAAAGTCAGGGCATTCCTTTGCTATTTTACGTAGTTTTGGTTAACTGGCTTTAAATTTTTGCGTTTTTTAAAGAAAAAATATTTTTGCTTCCACTTTATATTTCATATACAGAGTAAACAGAAAGTTTCGTGGAAATTTGTGCGAAATGACGTATCAATAGCAAATGTTACGTGACATTGTACGCTTTATGACATTTTTAAGCCTATCTCAGTTGAAACTTCCTGTTCACTCTGTACACTTCAATAAAATAAGAGAAATCGCTTTCGCTCTAAATAATCATATTTATGAGTTAATCTATTTCTGATTCACTGAAAAATGAAATCCTTTTCTGACTTGATAATTTAAATAGCTTTAAAAATATTGAAATTAAGTGAAAATAGTCGAACTTTTTTGATTTATGTGAATTAGGTGATTTATATCTTAGATGATTTTAGGTGATATTAACATCTTCAGAATCGCAAGAATTTGGTTTCATTTTACTCGTTATTTAATGTAGAGCTCGACTATGATATTAACTTAAAAAGAGCGAATAAGAGATCAATGATCACTTATTTGATCAGCCCTAGTAATTACGCTCAAATTTTAAATAAAATAACAAAGCTGTCAATACTCATTCGAATCATGCTCATTGGAATATGAATTGAAAATCAGACAGTTTATACTTTCAGTCTGAACAATCAAGTAGTACTTACATAAATATTAAACTTTTGTTCCTATTTTACGATCCAAGTCATCAAAAGATAAAAGCGAATCACTGAGCTGTATGGATGCACATGAAGATATAAATGTATCTTCGTTGTCTTCATACGCAAGCAAAGATCGTAAAGCGCTGATATTTTATAATTACTCTAGTCGTTGTGAAAGAAAAGCAGAAACGATTGTCATTTGTAAAAGTGCGTATCGAATGGACAAAATGGACAGCATCAAAGCGAGGGAACTGAAAGACGATAGGTAGCGAAAATAAGAGCGGTACTCATAGGAATTGTAATCGACGTTGTATTTTTTTGCTATCTTTCTGCGGTAACATTTGCTCGAAAAGTGAAATTGATTGCAAGTGTAGACAAACACATTTAAAGTTTTTCGGGCAAATAGCATCGCTTCGAGCCATTTGCGAGTAATTTCTTCGCTTTTTCTTCGTATTCAATTTTTCGCTAAATTAAGCTTTGTTCGACGAAACAAATAATTTTCGCCAACTTTCTCGCAACTTTGCTTTCGGTTTTTGAAACATATGTTTTCTTTTTGTTGTCTTTGTTAAAATATTTTTCATTTGTTCGCTTCACACTCGAAATTGATGCGAATTATCGTCGCAAAGTATGAAAACATTTCTAAGACATTTCATCTTTCTAAGTGTAATTGATTCTTTTACACTAGAATAACAATAGCCCGCTCATTTATCGTTGGAGCACAGTGTGGATAAAATGTGATGAGATGATTTTTTGAGTCAAACTCAAATGTATCGTTCGTAAAAATGGTGCAATATAAAATTTCACTGCAGTGAAAAGCTTCGCAAAATTCTATGCACTCTTATTTGTAAATTTAAATTTCTAAATTCAAATTTCAATGCAAATATCATTTTTAAGCATATATTTCACTTTTACCGACGAATTGTAGACATTTTTTCCCAATAATGCGCTATTTTTTCGTCTCACAAAGTCTGATGTTGAACTATATAGACAGGTGCATATAGACCTTATTCGTACAAGTGTTCTGTACGAAAGTACAAGTAAACAGATTCGTGAGTACTTTCGATCGAAACTTCTTTTTTCTCCTTCACTACTGAAAAGCAGTGAAAAGGTAATGCAATACATTAATTTGTATTTCAAATAATTCGAAAAGTTCGTAAACAAAATAATTTCGAAAAGAAACAATCTAAAAGCAGACGAATTTGTAACCATTAGACTGAAAATGTTCGACATATGATACTTGCATATGTCCATTTTGCTTTCATCTTCATAAGCCGCATCTCAAAAGCTGAGCCTCCAAAAGCCTTAAAAAGGAACGAAATGACATCGAAGCAGTGTTTGTGCAGCAAATCTATCAAGCTTTGCGCAAAAAGCAAATTTAAAATTTTACTCTCCATAAGCTCGCAAAAAGATTGAACGAATTCGGTCTAATGTAGATTTAATGAAAAAGTGTTTCCATATTTGCGAAAAAAGTGTGCGGTATGTAATTCGACTAAATAAAATTTTATGAAATGTTGCTGATTTCATTTTAAACTGATTTTAATAGGACATATGCAATAAGGTATGAAACAAAGCAAGAAGCAGAGTTTTTATCAATCTTTTTTTTATCATCTGTTCACACTGCTTTCAAGGTATTCGTGTATACTTTCTCTTTCAATTTATTCATATTGAATACTCGCAAACGAAACTCTGAGCTTGAGAGTAAAGCGAGCTAGTTTATTGAATTTTGTTCTTTATAATGTTGAAAACTCAATAAAATTCAATTCTAACTTTGCCTATTTAAATGCGACATTCTCTATCTTCTTTCCTATTTCGAAATGCATTTGTACTTTTATTTCATCGCTTTTGCGATCACATTTATATTTTCTATTATTGTCTTTTTTAATTTAGCGCTCAACTTTCAAAAATAAATTTTCACTTTTATTGCAACTTTTTATTTAATTTAAAATATCGAAACAGACAATTTTTTAAAAATTTAATCACGCTTAAACCTTTAACAACCTCATAATTTTTTTGTCTACGTTTTTAACATTTTTTTCTAAATTAATTTTATATTTTTAGTTTTTCTCAAACACAGTTAGTTAATGAAGTTTCTCGGATTACAGTAAGAAAAAAAGCAAAAATCAAGAATATTAAATTTTCAAGATTTGAAAAAGCCCAAGGGGGTTTGCGAGTTTCGACCAGTAAAATCACTTTTAATCAAGTGAAATGTATATTAATCTGAAAGGAAAGATTTTTTTCCAATATAAAAAGAAATTGCCTTAGAGTATATATATGATCATAAAAACAATGAACAAAAATTACCCAGAAATATGATATTATAACGATAAAAATATCACATTTTCGACAAAAAACATCCATTTTTAGTTAAAAAATGTAATTTATTCCTCATGAAAAGCGAGAATCGATGTAATTGAATTTTCAATGTTTATGTAATATTTTTAAAATTTCTTTCGATTATCAATTAAACCAAAAAACTTTTTGCCGATTTATTAATTTTTTTTTATTTGATATGAGTCACAAGTTTTGATTTTAGTTAACCAAGGCAACTTGCTAATGATCTACTAAATGCGCATTTTATGACCTTTACGATTTCATACGCAGCATGAGTTTTTAGAAACTAAAGCATAAATTTCGATTTGCTCTTCATTAAATCACCAGATAATATATGCTCGAAAGTTTGAGATGATATATGCGAATAAATTCTGTTTTAAATTAAAATTGCTTCTGAAATAGATTTTGTAAAGAAAATCTATTATTTGATTTTTGCATGATGAAAAATTTTTTTAATCACAAGACAAACAAAAATGTTCCATTTTCAATCTTTTATATTTGCGTTTCAATCCATTCGATATTTTTAATTAAAACGAAAACGAAACGTTGATAATTGAGTGGCACTTAATTAGTTGAGTTATTAAAAATTTAATTATTGTTATCTATGAGAACATTCAATTTACATCATTTAGATAAATGAAAAAAGCACGCGATTTCATTATTTATTTCGATCATCACTTTGAATGGGCGGCGCGTTGAAGACGAGAGGAAGAAAAAAATTGTAAATCAATTCGTAAAGGGCGACGACAGACAAATTGATTAGTTATTTGCAAATTTTGCAGCTGAAATAATCTATAAGAGAGCTGCTTTTCGTTTCTTCTGATAAATTCGCGTATAAATAATTGCGAGCGAAAGAAGAATCTTCTTTTGCTCGCGTACAATATTCAATTTTCATTCTTGAAACTGTCCTTTGCTTAATGTTTTGAAATAAGCTTGAAAATGATTACTTTCTTGCTTTTTACTGCTCTTCTCTTATTTTTCTTCCTTCTCTCCTCGCTCGTTCTTCTATATCTTCTCTCCTTTCTTCTCTCGCTTTTTCATGTAATTTCAGCTCCGAGAAACGATCTTTGAAAAGATATGTACACTTCGCGCATTTACTTTGTGCGTCCATTATTCAGGTTAATAACCGCAAAACTTTGATCAAACTTTCACCGTGAATTAAAGCGAAAATTAATTTTCCGCCGTATTTTTTCGCGTATTTATATTGCGATACTGCGTGTGTGTATGCAAGTAAAGCAAATTACCTTCTTTCGAGATTGATACAGCGATTTTTGTTCGCTGGAATCGATGCTTTTAGAGATTTGTGGCTTAAAATGTATTTCAGATGAGAAACAGCGTAATGCATTTCGATGAATCAATGTGTCACATTTTATTAAATCCTTCATTGTTTTAAAAACAAGCATCATTTTTGCTAAGTAGAAAATCAATTTTGATAATTAGCTAAATTTAATGCGCTGCAATGGATGACTCGTAATGCAATTTTCTTTTCGTGACCCGAATTTTTCCAGTTCGTCTCTTTCTTTATTTTCAAACTCTGCCTGAAATTGTATTACAGAAGATCTATTAAAATTATTTAAATTAACTTCTCTTTTTAATGTTTAAATACTCTCTTTGCTGTAAGACAAATTTCGATTCAAATTAATGAAGTAAGTAGCTTTCGAAAAGTTTTCCGATTTTACAAGATTTGTTGAGAGCTTTGCTTTCTCTATGAGATCACTCACAACAAGTTAAGCCTTTTTGTTTTCGCTTTCATTTTTATGGTTCAAAATGTTGAATCAACATTATTCTTCGTTGTTTTGTCCCCTTTTTAAGAACCAATTTGAAATCGTTTCGATATCGCGATAATATTCGAGTAATTTTCAGTGATATAATATAATAAAAAACGTAAATTAATTTATGTGATTCTATGATTTAAATGACTAGCTATAAGTTTTTACAAGTCAAAATAGTTATAAATCGAAATATTTTGTCGCTTTATTCAATAGTCAACATTAAGGTTTTCCCTAGCACATCTGTATCTAGGTTACTTAGCTAGTGCACATGTATAAATATTCACTCGCGAGATAATAAAATAGTCAGTGTTCGG
Source organism: Dinothrombium tinctorium (assembly GCA_003675995.1). Taxonomy (NCBI): domain Eukaryota; kingdom Metazoa; phylum Arthropoda; class Arachnida; order Trombidiformes; family Trombidiidae; genus Dinothrombium; species Dinothrombium tinctorium. Next base: position 1,758 of record NCKU01000371.1, on the reverse strand, counting down.
ATGTAAGAGAAGAAGAGTAGTTTTCTGTGTGAGAACTTGGACTAGTTTGAGTACCTCATTCGTTGCTGCCATAACTCCTTCTCTTTGTGCTTGTTCAGCGACAGTTTGAACTCTTGGTCGGTGGCAATACTACGCTCGCAATAGCGCGACAATTTATAAAGAAAATTTGATGGTAATAAAAATGATCTCAGAATTTTTTAGGCCGTTAAAAGCTTCAGAAGTCGTTCATAGCATTTCAAACGCACTAAAATTCGGTGATAAAATTGTCTGAAAGTTTTTTTTTTACTTTTTTATTTAGCTTTATCTAGTCATCAGATTTTTGTAAAAATTAGTTTATTGTTATTTTAAAGATTGATTTTATTCAACTTCAGGGGATTCAACATTTGATTTTTACACTTTTTACCGTCAAATTGCAGTACACACCGTCATGCCGCATATTGTAAGGCAATATGGCTTATTTGAGCTTATTTATATTCATTAGAGAAATTTTTGATTAATTTTAGTTATTCGTTTTATTTAACAATTCGTTTTTCGTTATTCTTTCAAAAGATTTTTTTGATAAAATGAACACTTTCAAGCACTAAATTTCCCTAAATGTATGCAAATATTTTTTAGATAAAATTCACAATATTTACAAATATGAAACAAAGATTTTTTTGTTTAAAACTTATATGAAAAAATTTCTGCGAGCAAGAGTCACTAATTACTGTTATTAATACAATAATAATTAATACAATAATAAACTACTATCATTTGAAAATTTTGAAACGAAACACTGTCGATTTTCTGAGAACATTCACTTTCGGAAATACTAACATTCCTATCCCAAAATCTTTTTCAAATTTTATCGCTCAACGCGATAATGCAAAATTCGCATAAATGATTAAGGTAATTCTTAATTCACACATGAAGTTCTATCTACATACTAAGTTTCATTGAAATCGGAATCAGGCAATAAAAAGTAGTTTCCTTTTTAATCTGATTTATCTCATCATCAATGATATTATTGAAAACATTCATGCTCATATTTTTTATTTACGCAGAACTTGAGAAAAATTATCGGATTATAGGATTTTATCAGAATAAAAAATTTAAAAATGGTAAATAAAGGAAAATGAAATGTATCAATTATAAAAATTCATATAATCACTAACCACCTAGTATCAATATGATAAAACTATGAGGTGCATAATACGAGCTTAATCAGATTCTCTTTTATTGTGTAACCACTGAAAGGCACGTATTTAAGTTTAAACTCACAAAGCGCTTGAAATTTAAATTATATGTTCAAAATATTTTTGCTAACCAACAAAATCAGACACCAAACCATAATGGTAGAAATGTGTAATCTGCAGTATATAAACATTAGTTTGGTCACGAAAACACAAAAATTCTCTAGACTCTCTAAAATTACAAAAAGGAAAAATGTATTCAATGGCGTATGCATGTAATCTCTTCAAACATGTTGAAAACAAAATGGACAAAGAGCTCTCATAGATTTTTTCAATCGAATTAAACTTCATTTTTCGAAAAAAAAATTCGTTAACATGTCAAGTTGTTATTACATTCTGACAAATTTATATGAAACGAACGAAACAATAAAATAAAGCGAAAAAAAATTTAATTTTTTTTTCTATCTCTTTGTGTTTAAATATACTCTTTATGTATATGAAATCAAGTGAACACAATTATTTAAAATAAAATAATATTTCATTTTCCAATATGAAAAATTTATTTTCAATTCTTGAATTTTTTCAA
>NCKU01000370.1:0-44857 GCA_003675995.1 Dinothrombium tinctorium | reverse complement strand
TATTTAATTTTCTTTAAAGAAAAGCTCGCAAAAAAATTATATTTGAGATTGGAAAGCAAATTAATAGATTAGATTGCTTTAAGAGAAGTGACGGGAAATAATACACCAGAATTAATTAGCATCAGACAGAAACGGCGACTTCGTTTAATATTTCAGTAAGTCTTTTGTGAGCGGCTTCAAGCATTGAAGTGTCTCTTCCTGGAAGACTGCGATGCAATAGGTTAATTGCATTCAAATATTCTTGTGCTTGAAATTGAGGACCTCTTTCAACGATCAGTGATAATATTTCTTCGGGTGTTTGATAAAATAGTTCGAAATACTGTCGCGCACAATCTAAAGCCACTTCTCTGCTCATTGTTATGCTCGTTAAACATTGTTGAATAGCAAATATGTTTCGACACATCTTTTTCACTCCATTTTGGTTAATTCTCTTTATATTCGGAGTGCTGTTGATAAGTATAGTTGACACCAAATGGCCAACTCCTTCGAAGATGTACCTTAATTTCCACGGCTGAAGAGAAATACTAAGAGCTTCATCAATGCTTGTCAAATCTTTATTCAATTGAACAACTTCCGTGTCTGGTTCTTGAGTATCCATTCCCATTGAAAAAGAGCTTTGTGTTGAGACACGTAATAAAAAGTAAAAACAGTGAACGCGAACTTCCAAATGCAAAACCAAAAGACACGTTTCTGCTAACTCTTCGAAACTTTTTGATAATTGGTGTAACATTCCAACTGATACATCAGAAATTGGTGACAACTCGCTAAATTTTTGATCACTGGATGAAATTGATGTAGAAAGAAAGAAATCTGATCCTTGGAATTTCTGTAAGCTATTAGCGACTTGATTGACTTGATTACCTAACCATTCCATGCTTTCCTGAAGTTGGGCTAAAATTCTAAGCTGATTGACGTCAGATAAAATTTCATGACTTGGTATTAAAGTGTCTTGTGTAAGATTACTAGTCAATATTTCCGACTCTCTCATGTTTCTCAGACGTATTTCTTCGGGTGATTCATCGAAACTCATGCTTGAAGCACCGCCTATTGTTCCAGCCTTGCTTTGTGCACATAGTTTAGATCTTTGTAAAATAGCCCAATTTGGAAGCGATTTTAAAAATCGGTTGATGTCTTCATCTTTAGCCCAAGTTGCGCTAATTACTCGCTTATCTTCTGATTCTGGCTGAACAATGCCTCTATATGCTGCCATACATGTTTCTTTATAGTTCGAAAGAATATTGCACATATAATTGAGAAAATCATCGGCATAAAGCGGCAAGCACATCATTAAATTTTTTAAGTCTTGAATACCTCTTTCAACAATCAATGTGCTTTGAAGTAAAGGTCTGGTTTGATTTTTGCTTAATAGAACTTCATTATCTGAAATGATTTTCCAATGGTCGAGACTTTTGTTTGCGACTTCTAAAAGCTTTTCTAAATCAATATTCACTTGATTAAGAAATACTTTTGCACAGCTAGTAACATAAGAATGCAGGGGACAATGATTGCCTTCTTCTAGATTCAGCTCGTCATCGATTTCTGATATGAATTTCATTAAAGGATTGAAAATGACTACTATATTTTCTGGAAGAGGTTGACATACAATATATTGCTCAGCTTCACTGAAAGAGATATTAATGGAGTCTATTACTCCTCCAACAGATCGTTCGGCTTTTTCTTTCATTGCTTCTTTTTGTTCCTGCAAATAGGCATTCAAACTCATAGCGTGCGAAGATAAGTCAAATCTGAACAATGGAGTCTTTTTGATCTTTCCGAAAGTATTCACCATGTTGAGGCCGACACGCTTTTTCACATAGAAACTATTGAGATCTGCAACTGTGGTACTCGAATGCGTCAAAATGTTACTTTCCTGGGTTAAGTTTGCTACACTTTTATCAATGCCATTTGTGCCACTAATGTCCATATGTAAATCAACAACCAGTTGCAAAACTATTTGCAACTTAGACCAAATTTCGGCCATGTTGTAAATTCTCATTGCTTCACCAAATAAACTTTTTTGAGTTTCGATTCTTCTCAAATTGGGAATAATATGGGTTTCGTGCACTTGCACAACACATCTGAACTGTTGGAATAGAAGTTCAAGCATATCCCGAAGAAGATGGGTTCGGTTGCCTTTGTCAATAACAATTGAAGATCTGAGAATAACAGGTACAAGTGTGTTAGACATGTAAACATTTTGTGCAGATAAAGATGAATCAGAGTGTATATTAAGCAATTCTCTACCGGTCCTTTTCACGATATTTATAAGCTCATTATTTGCATTGTCTTTTATCGCCTAAAAATAATAAGATGTCCGTAAAAAAGGTGAGCAATAAAATACATACTTCAACCGCGTCTGTTACTTTATTTAAAAGAGCCAAGCACTCAATTAAAATAGCAATGAAATGTCTGCTGTCTTCTTCGGGGTCGTTTAGATTAATATCTTCTTCTATTTGATCAGCAATGACGTCGATTTGCAAAGCTGAGCTCGGACTTCGTTCTGCAAAGTTTTACAATAGAGTTGCAAAGTCAGTAATTTTTATAAACCTACTTTTCAGTGTAGGGTTACTTTGCATGAGTGCAGGTGAGAGAATGTCTACAACAGAAACCTTTCTTGAAGGCGTTCCTTCAACGTTTGGTTGCTTCTTATCTAAACCCTGTTTTCTGTATCGTTTCAAAACTTCAATTGTGGACTTAACGTAAATGTGTTTATGAAGCTCTTCGACCAGTAACTCGTACATGCGTTCTTTTTTCGAGATTAGATCAGCTTTTACTTCTTTTAACGCGTCAACATTTTCTAAATCTTTTTCGAGAATAGAAACAGATTCAACCAAAAGCTTAGTGGCGTGAAGATAATGCTTTTTGTTAATAAAATTGCAAACTTCGTTCGGCACTTTGCTGATACTTTCGACTCGATTGAGCAGTTCTAAAACATGTCGATTTTCAACTGATTCAAGCCAAAGTTTTTTCAACTCGTCTCGCTTGCAGTGAAGCAATTTTTGACAAACTGTGAGCTTTTCGGAAACATTTCGCAGCTTGTCCTTTGCGGCGATCAAACGTGCCGATATTTTGCTGAACGCTTGCATAACCGACGTCAAGTCGGTGTGATGATTGAGTACGAGTTTGTCGAGTCGAGAGTCGCTTTCGGCGAACTCGCGTTCCAAATTGGCCTTTTCGCGGTCCCTTTCGTCGACATCTTTACTGGCGGTCAGCGACCGGATCACTGACATCAAAAGGCCCGTCTGTGAGCAGAGGTGAATCGAGGAGCAGAGGTTAAACGTGTTGCAAACGCAGAGTGCACATACTTACAGACGACTCTTTGGTGGACGAACGCGCCATTCGCGGAGGTCGCAATGGTTTCTCACTTTTTAGCATCAATTTGCTTTCATTTTCCCTTTCGTTTCGATTCGCTGTTTTCAAACATTTTTCGAGTTCAGACATCGCTTTGAAAACACGCCCTCGCCTCGTCTCGCTCCCGTCTGCATTTCGCGGCCACAGATGGCGAGTGTTCGCAAACGCTCGCTTTCGATCGGTGAACGCAAACTTTCGTTTCGCTGCTTTCAATCGGTTTTTAAGTTTAAGTAAAGTTTTAAAGTTATTTTCTCAGAAATTGGCCTCAATTTCGACTTTCGCGATGTAATTCGCAACGATCGGTGTTTTCGAGTATTTGCTCTATTCTAAAAAATTCGACTTTTTCCTCGCCTAATTTTTTAATTATGACTTAAAAACCTAATTAAAACTCGAGCTTTTTGATTAAAGCGCTTCGTGTGCGTAAACTGTGAAATTCTTTTTTGGGGTAAAATATTTGGTAAACAGCAAATGTCTAACTTAATCTCCACTTTCACTTTCATAATCAAAAAATGTTTTTAAATTTCATAACTTGATTAATTGTTTTTTTGCGATTTTCACCGTGAAATTGCGCTCTTATTTCTTTTTAATAATTTTTTTTCTCTCTCTCTACTTGAAACTAATCGCTTTTCAAAAAAATTTATTGTGTCACAGTTTTCGAAAAGCGAATATGTGGAAAAAGTCGAATAGGGCACTTGCTTCAATGCCACTATTCTGAAAAATCGCTAAAAATGCGCTTAAGATGTCTTTAATTTTCATTTTTAACCAACTTTTGTTAATCAATTTGGCGAACCAAATTGCTAAATAAAAACGAAAATTTTTCGTTGACTCGATTTGCTCAATCGAATTATTGATTTGCTTTACTTATAATTAATTTTGATTGAATGCATAATCTTAAAGCATTACTAAAACAAGCGTTTTCATTGTGGCTTTTAAAAGAGATCAAAAAATTGCGTTTTGTTTGTAAACATTACCATTTAAACACGTCAAATAAGATTTGATTACAAACTGAGCTGAACTTATTGTGTCGTTCAGCAAAAGTGCCTTGAGATTTCCGACTTAACACGAATATCACACTCGTAAATTGCCTTAAGTCATAAAACAGAAGACAATAATATTCGCTTCATAGTTAAACCTGATATAGGTCAGTATTTGAGATCGACTTGTTCTCAGCTTCAAGGAAATGTCCCCGATTGCAAGTTTCGCTTTCAAAAACTTTTTTAAGTCACAACAGTTCATTCTTCGTTTACTCTCTCTCACTATTCATTCATTGTTCATCGAAAAACACAATGAATTTTACGCAGTTAATATTACTTTTCGGCTTGCTCCTAAGTAAGTTCACTTTTCTCATATTTCGTTTAGTTTATTATTCAACTTTAAATTTCACTCTCATTTGCAGTCGATATCAGTATTGGAGCGAAGAAAAACAAATCTCGTCAATGCGATGTGAAGCGAATGGATAGATGTGCTACGGTCGTATTTGTTTTCGGTCGACGTGACGTGTATCTACCTAAGAACCAAAAAGAAATGGTTCCTCATTGTCAGTAAGTGTTGAAAAATTTAAACGCTTCACAATTCTTACAAATTATGAAAATCTAGAGAGGAATTTGAAGCTGAAGATTGTGTTCGAAGTTACGCTCGACGATGCCTTCGCCCTTTCCCTCGTCAGCTTATCGGAGTTATTTTATTAGGTTGTTAATCTATCAAAATACGTCACTAACTGATGTTTGTCGTAGGTGCCTCGAAAGTAATTAAAGAGCGCTGTACTCCCGAAGGAACAAAAGGTAAAGTTTAACTCAATATATTCGTCGCATAAACTCCTTCTTTCTAGAATATTTAACACATTACACATGCATCAAGAAGACTATACCAAAGTTACACGATTGTATGGATCAACTCGTGGTATCATTACAAGCAATAGTCCAAAAACCCGCTGATACTAGGATACCGACAGCATGTTGTGCGTTCAGTCGTTACATTGCTTGTTCAATAAAACCCATTAGGAAAATGTGTCCTGAAGACGCGACTGCGGAAGAATATATTGCCGTAAAAATGATAAAAGGTTTCTATGCCCAATCATCAGATTGAAGTGACTCACGAACTTTAACCTCAATGACCTTAATAATTTCAGGTTATGCAAGTGAAGTTTTGGATTTGGCTTGCCAGGGTTTTGAAATTGGAAACGAACGTTGTAATAAAATCACCATACCGGATGGAGGTTTTCAGGAAAAGAATGGTGAATTAGTTCTTGTAAAAAATATCACCGATAAACCTCTCTCGCTCATTCCTCCCTTCACGGATATATTCACTCAATCTTAAACTTGTCCTTATTTATCTATTTACCTCTTGCTCATTACTTTTAATGTTTAATCGCCACTTTCAATTTTGTCTTTTCTATTTTTTGAACCTCATTATTAATTCTAGATCAACTTTTTTTCGCTTTAAACACTAAAAATTTTCAATTTTCGTTCATTCAAAATGAAAAATAAAGGAAATTGAAACCAATAACTAATTAAACGATAAGAAAAATTATGATAAAATGGTAAGATTTTCGATCATTGTGAGTGTTGAGAAATTATTCTCGCAAATAATGCTTAATAATGATAATTATAATTGAAGAATTCGAAACAAAAAATAAACGCGGAAAATTCAGACGTAATGCTTGTGCTCTTAATTCGTGTGAATTTGATTAAATTGAATGTAAAAAAAGTCGAACTCGTTTCAAGATAATATAGAGATGTAAAAAAAAAATATTTTAACTCTTCATATGAAATTACGATTCAACTCGTTTCAAAATAATTAATTTATGAAAAACCAAATAAATGTTTCTTAGTTAGAAAATGTGAACTTATTAAGGTATTTTTTTATAATTCTTGAAAGTTGGTTGAATATTTAACGTAGTAGACTTAAAAATCACCTTACCGAAAACTTGTTGAAATTTTAAAATTTCTCAATCTCATAAGTGAAAGTTTTTTTTAATTTCACTTCTTGTATTTTACTATTTATGAATGTTTAAAAAAAATAATCAAACTGGTTTAAAGCAGCAGGTGATTTATATTTAATGTTTATTTGATATAATCAAGTTTTTAATTGTCAACAAAAATAGTTACATTTAATATTTTAAAGTAGAACATAGATTTGGAGCAGATCGGTGACCTTTAATGCTGAGAGGGAGCCGGCGTGGTCTAAAATTAAAAGTTTTAAATTATTGTTCAAATTAAATACATTTAATGGTCAAATTAATGTTCAATTTGGTCAGATTCTAACAACTTATCTAAATATTGAACGCATTTCAATTGATAATAAGTTACGGGGTGCTTGATAGTATTCTGCTTGGCTTATCAGAGATGATCATAGACGCGTGATGGGAATGCTCATTTCAAGAGATCGGCAGCAATAGTTCTTACATAATTATATCGGTCTGACTGTTCAAGATTTCAGGTTTTCAGATTTTTTCTCTGCTATTTAAAAATGTTTTATCAAACTAAAGAAGACTAATTTAATCGTTTGAATCTGGTTCAAAATTTTTTCTTGATTACTTTTAAATGATCATAAAACTATATTTAAAAAAATGAAAGACTCATTTTTTAGCTTCGGAAATATTTTATAAAATTTGGCATCTTTTTCAAAAATCACTCTGTTCGTTGAATTTATAGGCGAAGGTAATGTAAAAAGAAGCGTCTGAATTTACTTTCCATTGTTTTCACCTTTTGAATATTTAATTTTGCTCCAAATAGTAAAAAACACATTAAATTTTGAATAATCGATAAGAGAACTTACTTTATGGTTTGGATACGTGTGAAGAAGTGTGAATCCAAGAACAGTCATTGCAAAGCTCAAGACAATTGCAACCCCAAATGATATATTTGCGTTTCTCAAAGAGCTACGCATGGACTTGAACTCGTTTGCCATTTCCTCGTTAATTGCTGCAGTCTGAAATTAACAACGTAGCTTAGCAATTATAATTATTTAAAACGCACGCACCTCTTCGATCCAAAGAAGAGGTAATATCATATTTCTCACCCGCGACATTACCCTGAAATTCCAAATCATAAAAAGAATATCTATGACATTTATTTCACTCACGTAAATTCTGCATTATTCTTAATTTCGATGTTTATTTGCATTCTTCGAGCTGCATTAACCACGGCCCCTGTGACCTGATTGAATGATATGCATAATAGAACAGTGACAGTGTCTTTTTGTGAATACTCACAGGTTCAACATCGAAATATGCTCGATGTTTGCTTTCAATGGGTTCGAGCCCACCAACATTCTTCAGTAGGATTGGATCGGTTTCAAAGAAATGGGGTGATGAAGTTACGATAGGAGCTCCTTCTCGACAGCTAGACATATCCTGTATTCCATTAATTGAGCAAATTCGTCTGTCTTTAACAGGTCGTGTACAGAAGCAAAAATTGTCCGAATCATTGAGAGGGGCAGCAAATACTTTCTTTGGTATAATGAATCTAAATGTATCGACTCCGAGGATACTTGAATCACTTGAATAGGTTGCAAATGCAGAACTTAAAAGTAATTTGTAATTAAATTTTTGAGATAGAAGTAATTAAATAAAAATTTCTCAATATTTGAATAAAAAAATTTTTTACGTTTTTAAGTTGATATATTGAAACAATTGATTTAATGTATTATAAGTGAAACAAGAATATGCACAAAACGAATGATAAAACATTAAAAGAAATGTTTTCATTTAAGTCATTTTGTAACTCACCGGCATAAGTCTGGGTGAAAAACATGAAGTGTTTCACCTCGTTGAATTCCAGGATGAAAAGAAGAACCATCTGTTCCTTTTATTTCATTACAAGAATCATGAGTCCAATATGGAACTTTTCTGCGTAAAAAAGAAGTTTTTCAATCTATAATTGATGTCGCATACTAATCAATTGGTCTTTACTAATCAATTCGATATTTTAAGTTAGTTCAGCTTTCAAAGTTTATTTTTTGTTTTTATATTAAATTTTTATATTTTTGAATGTAAATGAAATTTGACGTATGGGATGTAAAAGATCTCATTCTTATTCATATGAGATCAGAGTTTTATTAAATCTATTTTGCACTCATATGCATTTTGCTCATATCTTAGCTCACAAACATTTTATTAACGTTTATTTACCTCGAATTATTCCAAGAATAGACCACAAAAGCATCGTTACCAATTCCAGTTTGCACTTCCCATATTCCATTATCAGTGTTATTTTTCTATTAAATATTGTTTATTAATTGTTTAATTTTGATTTAAAAAATGAATATATGTACTAAATTAATTAAATTTCCCATGTGCGGCCTGTTCAAAAATTTTTCATGAAAATTTTCATTAAATACACCGCTTTTACTTAAATTGACAGAGAAGAAGAAGAAGAAAAAAATTAATGCGGATTCCGTAACGTAATGCAAATACGGGTGTTGTTTGCAATATAGCTAACAGTAAATGGGAAACTTGTACGTGTCGAATTATTGAGAGCGAAGCGTACAACAGATAAAACAAAAAAAGAGCCGCTTCGTCGTTTTAAAGGATTTCAATTTGAGGATAATAGTTTTGCTTGTTCTTAATAACACGTAACTAGCTCCTTTTTTGTTTTCTTTACCGTACGTATAAAGTGAATCAAAAGTTACGATTCGAGATAAGCTCCAGATGACATAACAATAGCCAATATTACGTGATTTTGTGCGCTGTATAACATTTTTAAGCCCACGCCTGTCGAAAATTTTTGTTCACTCCATAGAGTGAAGTAACGAACGAATGATTGTTGGCTAAAAAGCGAAGTAGACATTTTACCGCAATGTTTATGCACATGTTTGGCGATAGCTGATTTGGTCATACTCGCTACAGTTGCAAAGGACGAAGTATGAAGATTTACTCGCGCTTAGCACTGTGACTATTGCTGAAATGAATATTGTTTTTTTAGCTTTTCGCCTTTATTTACCCAATTTCGAAACATTATGAAATAAGAAGATAAAATACTGCAAAAATATTGATTGATGTAGAGAAGTATTCGTATGTAAAGCAATGTAAGAATTAAATATGCATTAAACGATGAAAACGAAATATTAAAAATTATTTCAACATATTTCGATGGGCGAAATAAATTTTGGCTCGTTGTTTCTAGAGAAAATCAGAGTTGGCGCCCCAATATCGGAGCTTCATTTAAAGCTAATTAGATGCTATCAAATGGCATAGATTCACAAGGATTTCATTTTTTTTCGCCTTTCCTTGTAAGTTATTTCAAAAGTTAAAACAGTTATACTGATAATTTGAAGAAATTTTCTTTTGCCAAAATTTTGGTTTTAAGCTTTTCCACTCTAAACGCCTAAAATTTAAAATCAACTACCAGTACTAAGCTATAAAAATTTTAAAAAATTAATGCTATTATTTAAAAAATGATTTTGTCTTGAAAAGATAATTAGCTCCTAAACTTAAATATGCTTTTTTATTTAATTTTTTATTATTATTTTTTTTAATTTTTTTTATGCGTAATTTAAAAATGAACCTGTTAGTAACTGTTAGAACTTGTTAGGTTTTTTCTCGAAAAAAAATCGATAAAAAAACAAAAACAAAAAAATCATAAACATCCCTGTAAAGGTTTTTAATACAGCCTGAAGCCTAAAACTAAGATTTTTTTTCATTTTTTAACATGTCACCTCTATCAACATATCATACCTCTAGGTCAAAAACAAAAAATTGTGCATATTCACTCTATACTCTGTGACATTATTTTAAATTGATTTATTTTTACTGCATAAACTGTGTATTTTATTATTTCAATACTTTCAGACTGAATGTAAATTGATTATTGATTTTCAGCAAAATATTTATTATTATTTCACTAAAAAAATATTAAATTCATTAATTCAATGTGCTCATTATGGGGCATGGTATTTTTAACTAAAATAATAAAATTAAAAAAGCTAATGCCATATAGTAACGATTCTAAAACTTAATTTTGTTTTAATGAAGCGAAAGATTCAAACTCAGTAGCTATAGCCAATTTTTAAGCTTGAAATAAGGAGCTGAGTAAGTTATGAAGAGACAAAATATATTTTCAATAAATTTTTTACTCATCGGCACTTAAAATTATGCTTTTATAAAAATATTTTTAACAAAAAGATTTCTTAAGTTTAAAATTTGAGGAACTTAAAAGGCGAAAGATTTGATGTTTGTTCAGTTATTTTTCTACAACTATTTTCAATTTAAATATCACTTAATCGCTTGCTTAATTGAATGATTTTCATATCAAAAAATGATTTTTTAAAAATGAGACAAGCTAGGAGTGTCGTATTTAGTTTTGTTGCTAAATAAATTGTTTCTCGCTCTTATGGAGCGGAAGAAATAAGAATATGTTGAAATACAGCGAAATGTTCGATAGAGTTCTCCGACTTGTAAATTGTTTCTTTCGTTTGTGTTCTATTTAACTTTTATATCAAAAGGGTCATCTAACAATGCTTTAAAGTTGTTTAATATTTTTAGATAAGCTTTTTTTAAATAAAAATATTTAATTTAATTTTGAACTTATTGTACTTTCTCTGAAAATAAAAAAGTTTTGTTTGCGCAAAGAATTGCTCAAAAAAAAGGAGAAATTTTTTTTGTTAAAAGTAGCGCTACTCTATCCAGAAAAAAGTTTTGCTTTGTGCGTATTGCTTCGCGCAAAGAGATATTTTTCATCAATAGAGTAGCAGTTCATCCTTGTGCAAAGTAACTTTCTATTTCACTCTTAAAATGGTTTAATTCAAAGCGATAGAATAAAAGTTTTTTTAAACAATTCTGGTAAAAGAGTTTATCAGCGAAAAGATAGAGCGTCTTTCAGATGAGCGTAACACATATTTTATTCAATGTCTCTCTCTAACAGTTTCTCAATAAATTTGATCATTTTTTATAAAAAGTTCTAACAAAATACAAAAGTTTTTAAAGTGTCCATTTTCGGACCAATTTCGACTTTTTAATCTTTTTCATTTAAATAATAGAAAATTGTGGTTTGCTGGGTTTTGTAAATATCAAGACTTTAAAGTATTTTGGATCAAATTATTAAATCAGAGCGATTTCTTATTTCTGGTGTTCACTTTGAAAAACCTTGTACTTCACATTGTTGACTTTTAATTGGATCATCACTTTGATTCTATCAAAACGATATTCATTTCTAAAAAAAATCACTTAACCACTAATGCCAATTGAAAATAATCATGTTAGATTTTTATAAAAGTTTGAAAATGGATACCTTTTGTATCACCAAAACATTCATTGCGTTTTCGACTTAAAAGAAGAAAAAACAAAATCTCTACACTTAATTGACTGAATAAGCTTTAATTTAATCAATCTTTAAAATGCATTTTTTAAAATATGACATATCCTCTACAAAGTGTGTTAAATCTTAATTTTTTACATTTTCAAAAAATTTCTAAAGGACTTGTTCGCTTGAGTTTGAGTTTCGCGAATTATCTTATTTTTCTTACTTAAGAGATCAGCTCTATATTTTAGAAGACATTCTTATGCTTATCGAGCTAATGGTGAAAGTCTAACTAAACAATGCAATTTATGTGAACCTATATTTGAAACTTATACTCACCCCAACGAGAAGACCGAAAGTGTTGTTCGGTAGTTTTTCAGGTGTATCCATTCCGAATTCTTTTGCCATTGTTGTCAATCTTTCAAACAGTTCAACGTGATAACCTTTGAACAACATTTCACCAACAGTATGCACTTCGAACAATGGCTCTCCCAAGCTGTCGAGCACTGCTTTTAGAACATCCAACATCACATATCCGAGATCTGTGGTGTTCAGTTGAATCATCACGTTGTTTATAGCAGCCTGGAAATTAAAACTATAGAAACGCATTTACAAAAAACATTGTTTTTACCACAACAGGAAAATTAAGAAATGTGATCTCTTCTTCGAGATCACCGACAGAGCTGCTTCGATCAAAGTAAAACGAAGTGAACTCTTTATACTTGATCAATCGTTCATCTTGTTCATAGCCCAGAATTTCTTTATAGCGCGACTCGATGAAAGTATACGGACCTCTTTCCTTTAAAATCGGCTTGCCTTTCTGGTACTCGACTTCATCAGGATTCGTTACTTCAAATAAATAGATCTTTAAATAAATTGGCAACTCTATTTTCGACCAACGCTTTAACATTTGAGAATCTTTACGCAACGAGAGCTCCTAGAATTCGGAAAATTTCACGAGCGAGTATGTGAAAAATTCTCTTTACCTGTTTTATTTTATTTTCAACCATTGCGGGAAAGACAAGATAAAATATGATACTCGCTACGAAACACACCGATCCGACCGAACCGAGAGCCGTGTAAGCGACTCTGCGATTTTTTAAATGTACAATCAAACTCATCGTACAGAAGCTTATTTGAAAGTGGAAATACTGTTTGAGAAACAATTCACTCGAAACGTTATCGATTAAGCTTTCATGTCAGAAGTCATTTGATTTTTTTCCTCCAAGATCTCTCGATAATAACAACACTATAAACTCATTAATGATTTAAGTAAAGTTGCCTAAGTGTTTTCTTCTTTTGTTGTTTTTCATTTAAATACGCTTCGATTTTGTGAACTTTAATAATAGAATGAACGCAAGTGTTTTGCACCGAAAACTTTTTATTACCTATTAGAAGTGCAGAATACATAGATTCAAACTAAATTTAGTTTCATTAAAAAAGGAATGATCATTTTGTTCTCTTGTAAAGTTTTATTGTGCCTTTTTAGTCGCTTCATCGTATGAAGGCGGTTGTTCGTTTGCAGCATTAAATCCAGGCGCTGATGGTGCCGATGAGTATCCAGGCGTCTGGTAATTACTCGCATTTGCGTAATTGGGCTGAGAACCAGTCGTATTTAAACCAGGATATGGTGGTGGTGCTTGAGTCATGTAAATAAAGCCTGGTGGAGGAGCGTCCGGGAATACGTTGACGGGTAAAACGAAGCCGACGGGATAACCTGGTTGATAAACGGTGTCAGGAGCCTGATAGAAGCTAGACGCGGTCGGCGTGTACGGTGGCGGAGGCTGAAAGTTCTGCTGAGTGGCAGCGTTCGAAGCAAGTTTAGCAGCGTTACTCATAGCCTGTCCAAACTCGATCGCACCTCCTTTGTTGAATTTGAGCTTGAAAACAAAATTCGGAGTGTCGCCTTCGCCTCGAACTTTGCCCTTTATGTAATTCGCTCCGAAAATGGGCTGTTCAAGATTCAAGTCGAACATCGCATAGAAAGGGGCTGAGAACGACTTTAATACAGCACTCTGCTGAAGAGGAGTAGCGGTGAATACGATCCGATGCGTGGTCAAATAGATGCGACCTTTGACCTGAAAGCACAAGAAATTTCTGGAGTGAGCGATAGAACAGAGGTGAGTGAATTGTCACTTACCGAAGCCTTGCCTTCGATTTCGCAGTTTACAGCATCGCAATAAAGCAAAATGAGTTCGCCGTTAAAGATGCAAACACCGCCCGTCTGTTCATGGTGCGAATTGTTTATGGATCCCATTGTTTTCGACGCTTTTTGACACTTCACTTCGTTCAAAACACACCTTTCGACGCAATTTTCGTGACGACGCAATGCTTATGACGCAAGCCGCCGTCGCTCACAAGTTTGCCGCTCGCCGGTCACCGCTTTTCAGCCGAGCGCATTCAGTCGCTGAGGCGTGCGCGGGCCGGCGTTTGTCCGCGTTTCAGCGTTTGACCGTCGGTCACTTTTTAAACGGGAGCCTTTCATCTCTCTTTTTATTACTTTTATTTAGTCGAATAGCTAAAATTACACAGCTTTGTGTGTATCGATTTGCTGTACAATTCGTTCGTTCGGCCGATGGCTAATTTACTTGATAATCGTTGCCAACTCTTCTGCTTCTGTAGAATCCATTGCCATCGCTTGTAAAAGCGAAATGCGAGCACCAAGTTCTCGATTCGACGAGAGCCCCATTATTCTTTTAAAGCACACTTCCATTGTTTATTGTTTGTTTAATAAATAAATTGACAACTTATTTATTGAAATATTTTGTATTTAAACCCTAAAATTTTGAGAAATTCCTAAGTTCATCGAAAGGTTCGTCGGAAATGATAATGTTCTTATGTTAATTGATTAAGAACCTAAACAAATACTTTTGCTAAACCATCGGCTCCTGCACTCGCAAAATATGGCTTTGAAGGGTGAAAGGTAACATCAAATATAGCCTCGTCAAATTTTTTACGGTGTGATGTAATCTCCTGAACACAGGTTCTATTATCAAAATTCCACAGTCGGATACTGCAGTCGTGACCTTTAACGAAAATTATCATTAAATTTTTATCAGTTATCTTTCATAACTAGCGTTGAAGTGCAGCAATAAATGTACTTGTAAATAAATAAATTTATGAGCGAAATGAGACGAAACTACGCAATCCGTCTATAGCAGAAGTTTACGAATATTTGCAGAGATAATGTTACTTACTTCCACTGAGCAAATAAAGTCCATTTGGATCACACGCTAAACAGGTGACCTCGTCTAAATGAGCTACCATTGCATTTATACATTTTCCTACAAATAATAGGTTTGAATAATAACTATTGTACAATGATACAATACCTGTGTTAAGATCCCAAAATTGAATCTGTCTATTTTCGTGGGCACTAACAATGACCGGCATTGTAGGGTGGACAACTATGGAATTGATTCGTACAGATCCTCCTGCTTTTTCAAATTTGAGTATTGGTTGACTGTAGGAAGTTGATTCGATGTCGTAAATATTGATAGAGCCATTGGTGAACGATAATGCAAGTAGAGACGCCGAATTAGCAGATGCATTGTTGTTATGGGAAGGTATGCTCACTACACAGGTAGGTAATGCTGGTTCCTCTGCAATCAGTTCATAGTAAGACTTAATAAAATTTTAATTTCAAAACAAACCTTCCAAACTTATTGTTTTCAAACACTGCATTCTGTATGTGTCCCAGATTCTAACTGTGGAATCCGCGCTAGCGGAACAAAGTAAAGGATTCGACGTATTGTTAGTTGCAGGGATCGTGTCCAAAGACCAAATGGCATCAGTATGTCCTTCTAGGCTACCGACCGACAAAGAGGAATCGAATGCATCATAAGGATCTATTGTTGCAATGTTTGCTGGAATTGACCAAATGAGTAGTTCGCCGTTTTGTGCTCCAGAGTATATTGTATTATTTATAAGCGTTAAACACAATACGCGAGAAGTATGCCCGCGAAATGTATAAATGGGTTCCAAATCGAAAGTAGTTCCACCAGAAGATGGATTTGTTTGTTTACCTTTTCAATTATCATAATTAATAAATAAATAAGTAATATCAACAGATGAAATATTACCTTTATTAGACTGCTGCTGTGTCTTATTAAGATTCCATAATTTCAAAGTTTCATCTTCAGAACAAGTGACTAATAGAGGCTCAGTGTTATGAAACCTTAAACACCGAACACAATCGAAATGCGATCTATAACAAATACATTAGTTTTGTTTTTCAGTGAAAACAAAGTAAACAAAGTACTTTAAAATATAACGAGGGTTCCATGTCTTTCGAAATTCGTTATTTAAAGAATTTTGCAATGAAGTATTCGAATTTGATCCGTTTATTTCTAAAGACTCGTTCGCAACAGTCAATGCAGCTAATTCTCCGATATCAACAATATCACTTTTTGAGGTCCCTGAAAACAAAAAATATTTGACCTTTTAATTAATACGCAAAAGAGGTACCTGATCGACATGCAGACGCATCCTTCTGGTCCCATTTTTGATGAGCAGAAAGAAAATCAAATTCAGCCAAAACTTCTTCAGTTTCGGAATCAATTGGAAATGAGCCGCGACCTAACCGGTAGAGAATGTGGTTAAATTTTCAGTATCATATTTTACACTAGTACCAGAAGTGCCATCATCCTCACCCATGTCTTCTTCGTCATCTTCGACCTCGTCTTCATCATCGTTAACACCGCCTGAGTTACGAGAGTGCTCTCTTGATTGTTCGTTTAAAAATTCGAATGTTGCTAAAACACTAGCTTCTGCATCCGTAACAATAGAGCTTGCAGGGGATTGCTGCGCTTGTCGTCTTGGTTGTTTTGCTTGTGAAGGAGCTGAGTTCTTTCCTTGGTCATGAATACCTTCTTCATTCTGAGTCGTGTTATTAAGACCTAACAATGATCTAACTCGATTTGATCGAACATCAATGATTGTGTCGGTATAGCCGATTTCCTAAGTAAGCTCAGATTATGAATTTAACTTAAATAAAGAAAAAGTACTTGTAAATATTGGCGAAGCAATTGTCTACCATGTTTCCAATTGACACCTCCGGAACCTCCTTGTCCAACATCGCCATTATTCATGACAGAATCTTCTAAAAGAGGATCAGCATTAAATTGTGGAGCGTCATCTGCATTGAGTGGAGGAGGATCGACGCCGTATTTTAACTTGTGATATTTAGCTCTGAAATGAAATGAGTTATAAACGAGGTGAAGAAAGCGAGTGACAGACCTTTCTTGACGTAAACAGTATTCTAGCATTTTGATTCTTCGCACGAGATCATTCTTTAAATTTTCCTGTCCTTTGCGTTCGCCTGAAACGAGAAAATCATAGATGCGAGGTGACAACAGCTGTTAGGATTTGATAATAAAAGGCGCCATCAGAAAAAACGAAGATATCACTCGAAAGCATGAGAAAATAACATTTGAGTCTTGGTGAGCGAAGTGCGAGAAAAGAAGCGACAGTACCTTGTAGGAGAGCGATCCTCGCCTGCAGTTCCGCTCGTTCAATGTCCCATTGCTGTCGTTCTAATTCGAAGCGTTGCCACTCGTATTGCAGAAAATGCAAAATACCAGGAATGGTGTACTGTTGCTGCGATTGCGTTTGTTGTCCGGAATTGTTGTTGCCATTCGAGGTGCTGTTGTTGTTTGAGGGACCGAATGTAGCTGTAGTCGTCGAATTCATGTTGTTTGTAACGCCGACTGAAGCATTGGTCGATGGCATTGACGTGCTTTCCATTTCTGTGTCTGCGTTCGAAACGAGAAACGGTCACTCGAGGAGCAGCGAACGACGCGCTTGTCGCCGCACCCGTCAACTCACCTTTCGAACGGAGCCTTTCTCTCGCCTCGCAAATGGCATAAAAGCGACGCGTTCGCCGTTAATTCTATGCAATCGTCAATTGATATTCGCTTTGAAAAGCTTTTAACACTTTACAATAAAAGGGAGTCTCGCTTCGCCCCCTCATGCATACGTCGACACCCAACTCTCGCCAGCCGCCGTTCCGCCGCCGTTCAGCCGTTCGCTGCGCGGCGCACTTTTCGAACGCAGTCCGCGTCGCGTTTCGGACGCCGGTTTCGGACGCACACCGCTTTCCGCGCGTTTTCCGCGCCTTCGACAAAGCGAATGATTGAGACGAAAGCGAGCGTTTTCAGAGCGTACACATCTTTATTGAAACGCGGATCACAACGATGAAATGTGAAAACAGATGGCGATTAGTGTTCGTTTGCGATTACAGCGTGCGTTTACCATTCGAACACTTCGAACAAAAGTGAGTTTTGCGTTCGAATGTAACGATACGCGAAGAGACAAGTCTCGAAACTATGAGTAGGCGATTCGACCACCAATTCATGCATGTTTCGACGTATTTATTGACAATGAAACGCTGGACACACTTCTCGTCATCACACACTCGACCACTGCTCGCGTTCTCCGCTATTCGTGCTTTGCGTAAAAGAGTGAAAAATTGTTTTAAATCGGCACCAATTCTTCGGCAACAGTTGATCACTTTCGGCACACCATTGATTTGAACAATCCATTGTTTGTAGAAATGTTTGCTCAACTTTTGCAACAATTCGAGAGCAGTTCGCACATCGCTCTTCGTTTTTTGGCACAAAGCTTTCATTTCTTTTGCAAACTTTACCAACTCTAAACTCGATTTGAAAATATCGGCGACAATATCTTTTTGATTCGTAGTCGTATTTCGTTTCGCGAATCTAAACGTTTTGTGAATGAAATTGTCGACTTTATCACTGTATTCGTTTGCTTTCACAGGTTTTAACAAATTCATCGCTTTCCGACGATGTTTCTTCGCGCCTCGCTTTGTGCATTTGCAAAATGACAATTTTTTGTTTGCGAATTGCACGAAAAAGTCTGTAATCGTATCGCAAACGCGACGCAGTTTCGCAATTCGATTAATCACTAATTTGCAGATGCTTTCATTTGCAGAGCTCCGCGCACAGTAAATTGAAGAAGAAGCAGTGTCCATAAAATCGTCTTCGTTTACTAATTTAATCGCGAGTATTAAACAGAACACTGAGACCAGAAGCTTAACTATCCTCGACATTGTGTCCAACTTCGTCAATCGTATTGTATTTCGGTCTGCAATTCACTTCTTATACTGAAGAAGAGATACCAATTACGAGACACCTATTAGAGATGGTTCTGCAAAAGACGCATCGTTTTCGTAAATAATTAAGCAGTGCAAACAAAATTGTGCGCTCAACTTTATTTTACGAAGTTTTTTTTTTCGAAATCAGAACTGCATGTTTGCAAGACTTTCACTTGAAACTATTGGTGGTGAATTTAAAGTTAGCAATAGTAATTGCCGGTTTAAATTTATTAAAAATTTAGAAGGAGTCATTTCGTATCAATTTCATGTACCTTTTACGCTTCTTTTTTGCTGTTTGTCCACAAGAATTGATCGTGAAAATAAGCAAAAAGCAAAGCGCGCACTCTTAACTTTCATTACTGCAAAAATTACTATTTGAGCTCTGCGCAAAACGTTTCATAGTCTTAATTACTTGCATCGTTCAAATTTAGTTGTTACAAAAGCAAAATACGAGCAATTTTATTGCTAATGTTATTCGTGTGGCGAATGAAAGATTAAGCATATTATTGTACAATCAACATTACTTATTTTGATACAGTGAATACGAAATGACGGCTTAACGGTTCATGTTTATTAATACCACTAATTTCGAAAACAAAACGCTTTTCACGCTTTAATTATTTTTGATAAAACAAAATATGCCGAATTGCGCTCACAGCAATTTTTAAATTCTAATCGAGGTCACTTGTTACTAATTACAGCGATGAGCGATCGCTCGCGAAGCGGCGAACAATGCGGCTTTGGACGGAGATTACTTTGAGGCGATAGACAAAAACTAATCTTCTAAAGTGATGTTGCTTTTTGGCGTTTTGGGTGCGAAGTGCAATTTCCTGCTCATAAATGGCGGCAAACAAGCAGAACTCGAGCTTCTCAATAATTCACTACTAAAAACAAGACCATTATGTAATTACATTAACAAAGAAAGTATACGTAATATTCGTTAATAGCTTGTAACCGAATCAGAAGCAACTATAATTGCTTCAGGATCGCAATGAAGACTTGTCTGTTGCAAGCAATTACCATTGCAACGGATGACGAGCGATGCAGCAAAAAAACACGAAAACGTGTCCAGTGATAACTGCACGCTTCGTTTCATCGCTGCTTTTCACGCTGCATCATAGCTTTATTCATATTCAAGAAGCAGTGCGATGAAAACAGCGGTCGCACGTTTGCCGCAATTACCAGTCACTTGTGCGAATGTGTGATACAGAGTATTTTTAATGCCTTCGATTGAGTGCGAAACGCAAACAAGATTATCATAGGAAATGATGACGAAAGGAGAGCGACGGACACAAGGCGCTTTTTCTGCTCCAAACTTCGATTAATAAACCTGGATTGAATCGATTGAAATGAGCCAACTTTTGACAAATGTCAGCGAGTCACTTCTGCTCTAAAAAATATTGTCTCTCTGCAAAAGTCCACTAACGGTAAGCATTTCGAAACGAGATCGTAACGCTTATGAAAAGACTTTTCATTGAAAAGTGACTTCGTTTATATTTTAGCGAAAAGCGTTTTGATCTGAACGCATCCATTCGGATTATTTCATAGAAGAAAGATTGTCGAGCATAATTTACTACGCGAGCATCACTCGCTTTTCATCGTTGTACCAAGTTTCAAAATTAAAAAATTGAAGTAGATTTTTGTTGATGATACAGACTAGAAATGCTTATTTTCAGCAATCAAAAAAAAAGTTATGAAGATTTAAATTATTCATTCGAATTGTTTGTGCAAAAAATTGGAGCATTCAAAAGTAATGAGCAAAAAAATTTTCGCGAAGATAAGCTTTAAGCTTCTTTCATCGAATTCAAAACATTGTGTGAGTTTTATGTTCACGATTTTCAAATTTAGCTTTGAAAGGAAGAAAGAGAATAAGGAGAAGGCGAAGATTAAAATGATTAGGCATTTTCAACGCTTTCATTTTTTTTGAAGACAGGAAATGCTCGAGAAGAGATCAATAAAAGAAGCGAGCTTTAATAAACAAGAGAAGCGCGAAAAGCGCAATTTTACATTTTTGTAAACTGCTTTTAACAGATCGTCGCTTGTAAAAAGATTTACTATTGCAATCTGTCTTCTCATTCACTCTTTTTTCGCCCCAAAAATGCGTTTTAATGTTTAATTTCGAAAAGTTTTTTCTCTTTTGCGACATCGAGTTTAAAATCATATTGTAATTTACTAACTTACACGTTATTACACGCCGTACATCTCTTTAAAAAATTTTTGTAACTTTTCTCTCGTCAAATCATTATTTAATCATCCACTTCAAGTGCAATCATCTATCAAGCTTACAAATTTCGAATTTATTTTCATTCTTAATTCGCTTTTAGCTATCTTTGTTTTGAAAAATTTTACATGAGAAAATAGTTGAATTCAATTATGCAAACCATTTGTCTGAGTGATCGCATTCAGTCGCATTGTTTCCACAATTGAACATTGTGGTTGATATAAAAACGATTGAATTGTCAGCTTAAATATCAATACGTATTTAATGGTAATTGATTACTTGAACAAGAAAATAATCTTTAGTCTGCTGGCTGCGGGATTCAGTTTGCAAATCGAATTTCGAATCACACAAATGTAAACTAAAATTTGTGATAGTTTAGATTTGAAATTTGTCCGACAAAACCCGAAATATTTGAGAATATAAAATGTTTTTGCGCTCAGATGGTTATCAGTGTGCAAGAGGCAAAAAATCGCTATGAGTTTTCTATGTATAAAGTAAGACGCATCTCTTTTATGCGATGTTGAATAAAAACGGATCACAAATCCAAATAATTTTTTTTTTAGGTTTTTTGTTTACAAATTCTTATCGCAAACATCGAAACAAAAATCAATGTTTGAGAGAAAGAAAGATGCCAACGAATTCTTGTGTTTGCTTTCATTTTGCAACGAAAATGCTTGTGAATTTTGGCGAGAAATGGCAATTTTATAGAAATGCATTATGAAAACATTCAGCGAAATGAGTTTCTTTTGTTATGTTTACAAATACTATAAATTCCTTTAAAAACGAATTCAACTTAAAGAAGATAAAAAGAGCGCCAGTAGAAATCATTTCTCAAGACCATTGCCAACGAATTCAAAAATGTTTTTTTTATTTCAAAACGAACTTTACTCACTTTGAGCGTAAAATTGTCTTAAATGTTTTAACCTCATAAAAACATTCGTCGGTAAAGCCTTTTTAACTTTTTCACTCGAATAATTTTGGTAAAGTAAATTTTCGTCGAACTGTTCAATTGTATAACTTTAGCAACTAAAGCATCTACATTATCTGATGTAAAGAAATTTGATCCATAAACTATTTCTTTCTATAAAGCTCTTACTTTTTCCCGACTTAAAGCTTATTTTTGATAAATTTTTTCAAATTTTACTTGGAACATTAAAAAAGTGACAAATTAGTTCTAATTTGTCAACTCATTAAAATGCGCGCATTTTATCTCAATTCTTAATTAACTACTTAAAATGTAGCTTTTGAATGAATTCAACACCCAACTTTCACTTTCGAAATTCTCATTTTAAGAGGCTAAAAGCTTGAATACGATTTAAATTGTCACTTTTTATTACTTCTGCTAAAAAATAGAGCGCTTATGTCTCTGTTTATTCGTCCATCTCTCCGTATTTTTTTTGTATAACATCTGCGAAATGAATTGGATTAATTTTATAAGTGAACTTAATGTCGTGTATCGAATGCAACTTGACTTTTATCGCGCAGAATGGTCATCTGAGATTACAATTTGTTCAAAGTTACTTCGTAAAATTTTTCTGCCTTAAAGCTGCTGTTTGATTCAATTAAATTATTTTCTTTTATTTAATTAATCAATTTAAATTTATTTGCTAACATTATTAATGGCAAAATTATTCAATCAATACGAGCAACTTGCTTATTACCAAAAATAACTTAAATCAAAAGGTTTTGAACCAAATCTTTATCTTTGTAAAGTGTATGAAATGATAATGTTTACGAGTAAAATTAAACATTATTTTTCAGGACCTCCTTATTGATATCAAAAGATTGGATCATGACTTTGGATGAATTGTTACAATAATTTTTATAAAAATATTCGCTAAAAATGAAGGAGAAAGTAGAATCAAACATTATAGAAATAAAAATAAACATTTAAGCTAGCGAAATTTTAAAAAATATGAAGTCTATTATTTTTAATTTCTGCATTATTCTGTAAAGGAATGAATTAAACTTTTAATTGTGGGAATATTTTTTAAAAAAGTAATACATTAACGGGTTAATGATCGTAGTAAAAAAATGTTAATTTTTTATCTTGAAGAGACATAATGACAAATTTTGATAAAAATCTTTTGGTCTTGTTTTAAAAATTGAGTTTCGATAAAAATATGTTACTTATGTTACGAATAAAATTGTTCAATGTCTAAAATCTCGACTTCACCGATTTCTGCCTACGGCTCGACTCGGACACGATAATGCTAGCGTACTTCTGCGGTCAGACGTGGACACGGATACGTAAAACTGGATGAAGATTTATTTATGAAAATGCAAATAAAACTAAAACATGTTCAAGCTGAACTTGCACAAAGTATAATGGCGGTCTCGCGCGTGTAATGGAGGTCATTTCAACATGAGCCCGGCCGCAAACTTAGCCTCCACTTTCACTCTGTCATTATTTGTTTTCGTCAAAAAGTATTTTTCGACGCAAAAATTATTGATAAAAAGGTGAGATGCTTTCAAAAAATTTTGTCCATCCTACGGGAAAACTGATGTTAAAAACCATTGAGTTCAAAAACAATAAATTTTTAATTTCAAATAAAAAATGAAAACTTTGCTTGTATCCTCGATGAGTGGGTAGTTAGTTCTTTTTATGTTAAGTTCAAAGAGGACTTGAATGCACATAAATTCAAAGGAAAAGATTTGAAATAATTTTTTAAAATCTATTTGAAAATAAGCAAACACTTTAAAGAGAGTGGGCAAAATTTTTTAAGTAAGGGTATATAAAGTATGTGGTTATTCAGAAATTGCCCTCACTCTGCAATATTTGAAAAAGTATATTCTTACAAGACAAATTTATCTTTTTAAGCTATAACAATTTTTATTTATTCATATTTCTACTCTTTAAAGTTTTTGAAATAAATTTTTGTACAAGTTCAGTTTGGACAGGTACTATTTACAAAATGAAATGAAAACTACACAATTTTACATTGAATTCTTGCGACTCGAAATGCACATACTGAAGTCTGCACAATATAAAACCAAACTGAATACTCCCTGCGATCTTTTAGATCAATTTATGAAAGTTTTCATTTAGTTGGCCGGTCAGAGATTCAATTTATTTGGTCGATTGTTATCTATGAATTTTTCAACTCACTATGCGTGAAAATAAACGTTAAAACGATTAAAGGCGAGTTAAAATCATTGAAACAGAGTGAACTGTATATTATAAAGTGAGATTTTGCAAATACGACCAGGAAAATTTGGTTCGCAAAATAGATTCTGTTCAGAATTTTAATTTATATGAATTTGCATAATTGTGTAATTTAATTGTTGTTTTGTGAAGAGTGAAAATAGTTCTATTAAAACGCTATATTTAACCGTAAATTTGCTTCATTGCCGACATTACTCAATCTCACGCAATTCTATTTATCGTCCTTCTACGAATAAGAAGAAAGCGTTAAAAATGGTCGTAGAACGATTTGATTTATAAATGTTTGAATGTCTCACACTTTTTGCTTTGCTTTTTTTTAGTAATGAATACATGTGAATTGCAATTAAACATTTCACGTTTCGAAATCATTTTATTGATTTTTGAGTAAGAGTGAATTTGAAATGAGAAATAAAAAATCAAAAACGAAACAGAGATTAAGTGAAATATGAAGTAAGGCTAAGCTTACGGTTCATTGCTTTTGTTACTTCAATGTTTATGTAACTGAGCAAATTCGTTTTAAATTAGTTTAAAATGGATTACGAACAAGTATGTTTTAGTGATAAATTGTATTTGTAAACTATAGCTATAAAAAAAAGAGCTCTGGAAACTTAATCTTGCAAAATGGACACAAACTTTTTTTGTCGACATAATGTTCCTCTTGAGAGATGAAGCATTGGAAAAAGGATGGTTATGCTTGCTATAAATAAAACCTCGATCAATAAGGAAATTGTAATTTACGTCAACATTAAGGTAACAATATAAATATTTAAATCTACAATAGAATGTAAATATTTTTTTCCTCAATCAATCATGAGAAACAACTTTTTAAATTATGATAAAAGTAATTAAAAACGAATAAATGTAAAGAAACGTGGTGTAAGTAAGTAATTAAGTAAGTGGTGTTGAAAGAGAAGACTTTGTAAATGGTTAAACTGTCTTCATTCTTAGAGGATTAATTAGAAGTCTATTAAAACAAAACCAGATCAAAACTAAACCACTAATTGACGTTGATCCGTTTTCATGTAAGCAAAATCTGCATATGCTGCAATGAAAATTTTTGATTTGTTTTATACGGCTGAAATTTATTGATGTTATTTAAAAATAAAATTCTCTTTTCAAGCTATTTAAAAATCTAGAGTTATATCAATAAATTTATTCAATATCTCGAATGTTAGACAAAATATGGCCAATGTGGACAGAATACGTGGTGCGGTTGAAGATTTAATGGCGTTTTAAGTGACGCATATTTAGTTGTTAGTTTTCATTTAACATCAAGTTTGCATTTAAATGAAACTCTCTATTAAATGATCGCAAATTCAATACATTGAATTTCGCTGAAATTTTGAAATACATTCTCAAATACTACATACAAACATTGATTTAATATAAACTAGTTTTTATATTTAGGTCAATATATCAAAGATAAATGAAATTTTGTTTCAAGTAAGTGATTGATGGATACGGTGAAAAGCAAGAGAAAATTATGTATTGATCGAAATACATTTTGCAATTACTGCAAAATTTATCAGGGAATGAAATAAAGTAAAAGTGAAAAGTGAGACAAAATTTTTAAAATTGAACAATTATTTATTCAACTTTTGTGAAAATATTGAATTTTTCAGGTATCTTAACATTCTAGTTTTCAATTCCTTAACTTATTGCAAACTTTGATTGACTGGGTTGAACTAATCTAACTATTGTCCCATTTTACTCACATACCACCCTCTCATCTTTTTGCCTGAGTTAAATGAAATCTTTAATTAATTAAAATCAAGCTCGTTAGTAAAATTGCTCATTAAAATCTAGTTTAATGTATATAAATGTATATACATTTATAAGAATATTTTTACGAAGTTCGTCAGAGTCAATCGTTATGCTAACTTTTATATTTAATTTAACAAAAATAGTGTTAAATAATAGTTAGGAACCATGAAAAGAGTGACTCTAAACATTGCAACAATCAAAATAAAAAGCAAGAATTAACATAGGCACTTGCATAAAAAATTTTGAATAATTTTTGTTAAGTGTCCAATTTTTTTGTGTACATAAACTCAGACAAAATATGCATCAAAAAGAAAATTAAAACATAAAATGTATTTTACATGAAGAATTTATGTACACATAAAAAAATTAGTCACTTAACAAAATTATTCACAAATTTTTTAAGGAAATGTCTATGGTAATTCTTGCTTTTTTTAATTATTTTTGCACTGTTTAGAGTCAGCCCTTCCATGATTCCTAACTATACCTAACTTCTTTAAAATGCGAAATAAATTATAAAGAAAACTATCGGATATGTCTTTTCCTCCCCTTGTGAGAATTACTCAAATTTTGTGCGCGATTAATGCTAAAAATGTAAAAATTGATGCAAAATATTGTGTTGTGCACATTAGCCACAACACC
This sequence comes from Dinothrombium tinctorium, assembly GCA_003675995.1. Lineage (NCBI taxonomy): Eukaryota > Metazoa > Arthropoda > Arachnida > Trombidiformes > Trombidiidae > Dinothrombium > Dinothrombium tinctorium. The sequence continues at coordinate 18,365 of NCKU01000370.1, read as the reverse complement.
ACTCTAATCAACGACAATCGTAGTACGAAGAGTTACACTCATACTTCGCGATTTGCAACTGCAGCAAAGCATGAACAACTCGGCTATCGCTCATTTGATAGCAGTTATTGTGCAGAAAAACACTGTGCTCAATGCACATAGAGAATTTTTTGCCACAAATTCGAGTGTTTCCTACTTTATCGTCTCTTCGCTCTCATTGAGTTCGGCACAACGGCGTGCCTCACATTACTACATTTTTGTATGTCTTTCACCGATACTCGCACTAGAATTCTCGTTGTTTTCTTAGCAATTTTTAAAACTCATCAATTTATGAGCTCTTCGCGGCAACATTTTGTATTTGCGTATTTTGTAAATAATGAAGTCACGATTTTTTAAACCATTTTAACCATAAAACCCGTTGCGCATCAATCTAAACTAAATTATTGTGACTAAGTCGTCACAATTTTGTGTCAAATTAATCAATAAAAATTTTTAAAAAATTATTAAAATATTTATTTTAATTGAAAGAATTAAATCTCATAAAAAAGATAATCTTTGATTTTGCATCAAGAGGGACTTAATTCCTAATCGTTAAGCATACATGTACTATGGATTCAAAATAAAATGTTTTGGTTATCGAAAGTTAGCTTAACTGCAAAGCAACTTTAATGAGACGCTTAATTCATAATGTGCTTTGCAGATAAGCTCATTTATCGAGAGTTTGAAATGATAGTACATTCAAGAATAGTAAATGTTCATAGAAACCGAAAAGAGAAATAAAAATTAATTTGTTTCTATCTTTTTATCTTGTTTTCATATTTCTTCGAGACGAGGGCTCGTATAAATGCAATAAAAACACTCTTAAAGCAATTAAAAAGATTCAGAAAAAATATAATTAAAATTATTATAGAAATCATAATTAGCAATATTGTTATGTAATTGTATGTATTTAATTGTATAACAATTGTATTGTAGTAACTTTTACTAAACTAGTAAAATTTACGAAATCTCAATTGTGAATTTCTTTTCATAAAGAAAACAATACTAAAAACTAAACAAAGGTATTTATACTAAACAATACTAAAGGTCAAATCTAGGCAAAAGAATTAAGCGACTTTTTGCAATTTTAAGAGTATATAAAAAAGTAAAAAAAAGTCGAAAAAATTTTACGCTTTTGTCAAGATTTGAACTCAAGCGTTTGAAGTTTGTTCGCTCAACTCTCCACAACACTGCGCCAATGTCCACACTTATCATTTTATTGTTTAAATTTTCTATTTAAAATTTCTTAAAACTTTAAATTCAACTTTTAAATTTATAATTAAAAATGCAGTTTTTAAGCTTAACATAATTCTGTTGTGAATTCCTAAGAATTTGTTTGCCATGTGGCATGACGGTAATTTTTGTGATTTTGGTATTTTGTTGCTACATTTTTAAATTTGGTGATTTTTGATGAAAAATTAAGAGAAAACATTTATTACTTTATTTATACGTAATATCTATATAGATTAAAGCATTTAAAAATAATTTTGGTGCGGCAATAAAATCTTTGGCAATATAGATTAATATGAAAAACTAATAGCTATCGACTCCAAGATTTTTTAAATCTCGAGGAAAAAAATAAATTTATTGGTTCATCATTTAAAGTTTTCGCTTCTTTGAGCTTCTTCTTTCGTCATACGTGAATTCTGAAAGAATGCTAAAAAGAATTGTTAAATAAAAATAGCTCTAAATTCATCATTATCAAATGAAGCCAGCTTCTTGAGTCAAGAGCGAGACTTTTGGTCTAGGGTAAAAACCCATCGAAAATGAAACGAATTCACGAATTTAATAACTTCTTTCTATTTTCAGTAAAAAAATCTTTTTTCCGCATATGATGCTGGCATTATATAGGAAAAATAAGAAATTTTAGAAATCCCACAGGCTTATTTATACGGGGAAAGCAAAAATCGCCAAAGACATGATTAATTATTGTTCTATCAAGTGAAAAATTGGTGGGCGATATTGACTTAGTTAGAAGAATTTATTAATAATTGCCAGATGCAGCTTACATACGAAACTTTAAAGTAATTTTAAAAGAATTATTTAGAAAAAATTATATAAAAATAATTTTTTCTCCTTATATACATGTAAACGGAAATGATAACATATACTTTAATAGTTTACGTCAAGTTTTTTGCTCAACTTTTTCTGAAACTATTTGTTTTTAATTATCTTAAAACTCACTATCTAACTTTAAAGAAACACCTATTATCATCAATCATAAAATCTTAAAAATGATCGAATTTAAGAAAAAAGAAATTTATGAACCGTTTTCAGTGTTTTAAAACAATTTTCAATATCATATTTGCTTTATCTGTGACATTTTGGTCGCGAAGTTAAATTTAATTACTAATAACTTGAAAAAAAAAGATTTGATCGTGTTCAAAATACATTTGCTATAAATTTGAGCTTCAATGAAGAAGTTTCGAAAGTATTCATAAAAAGCCAAATGATATCCTTGCGCATTTTTCCGGCTTCAGTCGCCGAAACGACGGTAAAACGATGACAGCAAAGCTTTCAAACTCGCGAATAAAAAAGATGGTCTTTTAGTCTTCTTTCACAAAATTTATTTTTTATTTGTAAACATTTCTTCTTTGAAAAGAATGAATATTTCTTTTATTATCTCTCAATTGCTTATATTTTATCGAAACTTTCCACGCGTTCATACTTATGTATCATTTCATAAATTATTTTTATGTGCCAATTCTGGTCAACTGTAAATATTTTATTACATTTTCTACTTTTATGACATGAATACGATGTGTTTAGTATTACATTCACTTTATGTTTTGATTCACAATATCATTTTTCTGCGTAAATTTGTTTCAAAAAATAAAAATTCAACATGTAAGAGCGTGTCATTAAATTAAAACAAAACGAAAATAAGCCAAAACTGCAAAAATTATAAAAAGTTTGTGCGTCTCGTTTTTTTTTTATAATTCAAAAGAAATAAAATCATAAATTTGAACCACACTACGCATTTAATGTTTGCCATATGCTTTGCTCACTTAAAATTTTATTTTCTTTCAACCAAAGAAAGAAAAACGCCATCACATATAACAATTTTTCGTTGAATAATGATAAACAAACTTATTTCTTTGTTAAAACCATTTGTTCTTCATCAAACATAAATTTTTTTTTTTTCATTTTTCAATGTGTTTCCGATCTCCACGATTTAAGATTGATGATCTCGAGTTTCGCTTTACATCCTAGCTCATATTTCTCATTAAGTTAACGCTGCAATGATTTCCGAATATTTTCAAAAATCAATTATTTAATGACATCGTATACACGGCGAATGACAAACTAATTTGTTTACTACACGCTTCATATGTCATCTGAGTTCTCTCATTTTTATTACTACTGCACCTTAAATAAATTTTTAATGGATATTTGATAAATCGCAAATTTAATCAAGTTTGGAGAGTTTCGAGGGCATAAGATATGACACTTATAAGATCAATAAGTTCAATTTTTGATGAAAATAAAATGTAAGCATTGTATCATATCTAAATCTTGAATGAAATAAACCCGACAGAAATTCGTGAACAAAATAGATGAATTTCTTGATTATTTCGTTCAAAATTTTACTCACATTTACTAACAAAACAAAATTACCTTTTTCAAGAATCGAAATTCTCTGATTGTTTATAAACACTGAATATTCATCAACTGTATGCTTACAAACAATAGAAAGATTCTTGTTCACTTATGTGTAAATAAACTTTTCAATTAAATGTTTACGAATGACTTGATAAATTGATTTTTTAGCTTTGCCAGTAAATATAATGATAAATACTGATAAACATTAAATATTAATCCTTATCATTAAAAATTTATTTATAAATGGAGAAATTTTCAAGAAATGGAACGTATGGAGAACTTTCAAATCTTGTTTAGATGAATTGCAGCTTATCTTAATTCGCCGCTTCGTTTCAGAGTGAATCGTCTCATCTATTTTGGAAAAATTCGAGACTCCATTTGCTGAAGAAAAAGTTTCTACATCCATTCTTTGTTTTTAAAATTCTTTGATCAATTTTGTTTGACTAAGTTTTACATGTCATCTGAAATTAAAAAGTTAATCAATGAGCGATACATTTTCAAGTGTTAAAATTTTAAAAATTTAGATTCATTATCTTAAAAGCAAAAATTTGTATAGTTAGTTGACTTAACTTTTTTCATTTTTGATCAAATGACTCTGTAAATAAATAATTGCTAAGCAGTTAAGCGTATCAACATAAATATTTCAAATTTAATCTCAAAATAGCATTCGAATAATTTCGTGCAGCCAAAGTGAAGCATAATAGTTTATGGTAACAATGAGAAAAATTACTTCAAAGTTCGTGTTTTTAATCAATAAAATTTTATTTTATTTTCAGTCTTTTTGCTAATTGTAATCACTTTCACAGAAAATTATATTCAAAATTAAAGAGTTTTCCTGAACATACGTTCATATTGAATAGAGCTCCTTTATCATAAAATTGCAGTTTTTATATTTAAATACGAAAACAAATTTTAAAGATTTCTTTAGGCATTTATATTCAATACTACCAATTCAATTCCTACAACAATTCTGTAAAACAAAAGTATTGATTAAAATAAGCAAAATTTTTGAGCTAAAGGTAATTTTAAAAGTAAAAATTTTCGTTAAATTTAATTTTCTTAAATTGTCATTCTGTGTACACATAGTCAACATTTCTTTCAAGCTACTTTCAAATAATTATTTTTTAAAAAAGTTAACAAGCCGCAAGAAGAGTAAATAAATTTCAGAGTCATGTCGCTTAGTGTCTCAATAATGTCAGACCAAAAATTTCCATAAATAATATTCCAACCGATAAAATTTGTCACCTTATAAGAGAAATAGACAAAATGATTGCAATATTTTTATCACGTATTCAAAGTTTTTTTCTTTACAGCTATTAAAATAATTACTTTTTGCTAAAAATTAATTTTTAAAAACGTTGTTCATATATTTTTTGGTTATCTTTCAAACCCCAATGATCATTCGATGAATCAAGCAACTTCTTTTTCTTGCTTACTCGAGAAGTATTTAAAATATAAAATCATACACATTGAGCGTAAAATAAAAAATTCAATTGACTAAAACAAGTGATTAAGTCAAAAGCAATGTTGATTCAAAATAAATTTTCTTTTCTAGTAAAATAGATATTTTCAAAAAATATAAAAAACTTATTCATTGAGCATTCATCCTAAAGAGATATTTGAATATCTTTGAAAAAAAAGCTTTAACGAAGAATATTAAAAGATACTTTTGTGCAAGTTTTATTTGGACACACTTTAAAAGGTAAAATGTTTCATTTTGTTAAGTTTCATTGAAAGAGACGCACAAAAGTTTTATTTTCTTGAAGAAGAAAGTAGAAATTTTTGAAATAAATGCATTTGGATAAGTAATAGATGGCAGGTGGCAATTCACTTACTTTTTTACATCGAATTCAGCCACGTTCTTCACAATTTACGTTTATTTGTCGTTTGTTTCAAAAATCGCAGTCGACAGCTGAGACTTCGTCCGAAGCTTTTTTTTCGCACTTTTCTTTCTATTCCAAATTAAAATAACAACATTTTCGGTTAACAATTCGCAGCGATTGAGATGTTAAATAATCAGACCGAAAATTTATCAAACGATGAATGTCCAAATCATGAGCAGTTCAAGGAGTATTCATTAAATGAGGCGCAATATATTGTCTCTAGAAATTCAATATTCTGCGACAGATTGTATCCGCTATTGCAAGCCATTTCCGAGTTGCCGTCAAAATGAATAATCGTGTCCTGAGAGTGATGGCTGAGATTTTGTTGTCTCATAGAAAGTGGACAGTTATTGACAGTTGCAAGCGTGGCATTCTTCTTCTTTTAAAGAGTGCAGTCCGCTCAAATTTTCTATAACAATTCGATTATAAGCATCTCCATTATTTTCTCTTAGCATATTCTGCGTCAAATATCTAAAAATTTTAAACTTAAACTTTACTATGCACGAGCCTCGAGCTTTGCTATAAATAAAATAAATTTTCAGCATTTAAAAAATGCTCATCACTTAATTAACATTGTTTTTAATTATTCACTGAAAATAATGAGATAAAATATATTTTCATTTTTGATTTATGTATGTTGTATGATTTATTTATGTGTGTCGCAATAATTACATTTTGCGCCAAAATATTTTACTGTAATATATTTTCGAATTTTTTAAAGAAATATCTAAAAAAAATTTATTCATTTATTCGTTTTTATCATAATCCATCATATTATTATTATTTTAATCCAATACTATAATCCAACCATCATCATTGTTCAAATTTATTATTCTGATCGAATCGATTTGTTTGAAACGACAAAAATTAATAAAACGACCATTAATAGGATCATTTAATGAATTTTATTCCTAAATCATTTCAGGTCAATTTTTCATACTCTTAAAAGTAAGATTTCGCTCTCAAAATTGATGTTGCTCTTTTCAAATTGTTTAAAGGCAGAAAATTACAATTTTGCCGCACTTAGATGAGCAAACTTATCATAGTTTAACAGTGATTTAATGATCTATTTTTAATGATAATGTTCATAATAAAAAAGTTTTATAGTGGAATGCCTTATACTAAGAGCAGGCTTAAAATAGAAGCCGCGAAATTCATTTAAATATGTGGAATGCTTACTTTGTTTATTTTTAGCATTTTTCTAATTTCTTACAGATGGAAATTTGATTGTTCCTTTGCGCGAAATTGCTTTTTGCCCAGAATTTCATTCAAATTCTTTAGCAAAAACAAACAATTTGCATCGATTGTTAAATTTTAGAGACAATCAAAATTGAATTCTAACTTTCTCTTTCTCTTTTTTTTTTGATTGACAAATAGTAAATTGATTTATAAATTAATGAAAATTTAGATTTTGAATATAAAGCAGCTATAAAATTGTTCAAATATTTAAAAAAGCCATTTCGTATTTTGCTCATAATGCTCTTAACTTCTCCTTAATGTAAGCTTACGAAAGCTAAGATAATGAGTTTCTATGCCACGATATATCATACGTCATCATCAATTATTTTTTCAAACCGCACCTCTGCAGAGATCTTTCTGAAAAAAACGGTTTTTTTATAATAATTTAAAAGTTTTTTCGCTTATAATTGAATTTGATGCCTTGTGTGATGCTAATTGAACTTAAAGTTTATTTCCCGAAAAGGATAAAACACTTAATTTCCTTGCATTATCCTTGTCAACACCAATCTTAGTTATTCTAGAAAATTTATATTCTATCTTCACCTACGAAAGATGTTCAAAAGTATTCAGTGGCCCGAAATAAAAAATATGTGCTTTAGTAGAAAATATCGAAGAAATGCAGATGCATATAGGAATTTGCTCATTATTTTAGCTTTTAAACAGAAACATAAAGTGTTATGGTTGCGGATAAAATGTGTAGAAATTGTTGCTTTCACGTTTAGTGTAAAGCATAATCTATAAAAAAGTGAATTTTATCGCTAAATCATGCGTTATCGTTGAATTGCTAAAGTTAAATATAAATAAGAATTTTACAACATTTAATAATAAATTTTTTTTAATAACAATTTTACAATTTTTGAGTTTGTGAAGAGAAAATAAAATAAAAAAAAGGTAAAGCTATTGCAAAAAATTGAAAAAATTTTTCGGTTCACGAATCAAAAGTATTTGAGTCTAAAGTTAATATTTGCTGAAACTCGCGAAAAACACAACTTCTGACTTGGTATCGAGTGCCTAAGCAAAGTTTGCGAAGCTTTTTTAATACGCTTTCAGTTTTTTGTTTCTGTTTTCGAGTAAATAATGAGCACAATTAATAACCTGCGTTGAAGTAAAATCGATTGCAGCTCGAGCATCTCTTTCATTTTGAAGCTCTCGTATAATGAAGCAAGTAAAATATGTTTTTTTTTAAGGAAATTTTAAAGTGAAATGCCGAAAGTGTTTGAAAGTGAAAACAAAAGATCAAAAGTTTGTGCGACGAAATGAAAATAAATGAAATGGTTTGTAAATATTGCAGCGAAAGAAGAGTTTTTCTTCGCGTATTATTGAATTTTTTGAATGAAATCATTTGAAAAATGACGGTTGAGCAAAGTTCTTCGCCGTGTCATCCGTTATTATCATATTTCGACGCTTGCCTCTGCCTCTGAAACGGCGAGACTGGCGTTGCAAGAAGTCGCTCGTTTCTTTTTGAACGTGAGTTTTTGAAACAAGTGAAGATAAAATGGCATTTTATGTGAGGATTTCGCGTAAAAAGAAAGATGGATGGCAACGGATTTAAAGCGAATGACGTTAGCTTTTTTCTCGAAACGAAGGTAAACTGACACAGGTACATTCATATACATTCATCGCTACACGCATCCACACGCAGAGGAACATATCTTTTGCAATGTATATGAAAATTGATTTTGTGCGCAATAAATCCTTCCTCTTTCGTTTCGACTGCGGAACCGTAAACAAACTCTCCATTTACGTCGAATAATTAGCTGTTTCGAGCCACGGTCCAATGGTCAAATGTGAATCCGAAAGTATGGCAGGCAATTTGGTAATGAATACTGTTTGCATTCTGTTCGGCGAAAATGCGAGCGCTGCTCGAATGGAGAATAAGTGATGCATCTTTGCTATGAAGCGACTCGCATAAAAGGATAAAAGTGTATCTCATCAAAACAATGCTAATTACATCCTAACAATCAATCGTGAGATGAGTTTTCTCATTTAGCTGCTGCTGTTTGCTCTGTAATTTCTAGCGTAATATTGAAGTATTTGCAAAGTTTTTCTCTAAACGCAGCTCTTCTGCGATTGAAACGAGAGTGAAATGGAGATGTCTGTGCAATGTAATACATCGATTCGCGGAGAAGGCGAAAACAATGATAAGTGCTTTGCTTCTGATAGTCGCTTTGAATTTTAATTGAATTTTAGTTATGATTCAATGATTTTCAATTTGCGTTTCTTTTGCGCCTCCGCTGCTCTGATGTAACAAAGCTTTCGTCTCCATTTTACATACAATTAAACAGCAATCAACAACGAGCGCCGTCTGAAAGTTAGCTTGTATTTTTGAAGTATAAGCGCAGAAAATAATAAGAGCGAGATGCGAGTTGAAAGCGTCGCGATTACGCTCTTAATGGCTTGTAGTTGTTTTGCATCCATTGTTGAAGTGATCAATTCGCGACACGTGAAAAAGAGTTGTTCGACACAAGCGAGTGCATATTGCCGCTGTTGTTTGCGAAACCAATAGAGCGGCAATAAGCAAATGGTTCTATATGTCCGAATCGCGTGCTTCAACTGATTTCGTGTGACTCACGCGATTGGGAGACATGGAAACGCAATTTTATATGTTTGATAGTAACTGTCAAAGAGAGAGAGTGAGAGAGTGAGAGAGAAACAGGGCCAACAAAAACGAACCAACTGTCAATAGGCAGCTAGCATTGTCGAACGCTGAGACGCATCTCTGTTCGCTCACTCGCGCGTTCTGTTTCATTTCTGCTCGAGATTATTGCTCTCTATTTGATGCATTATTGAAAACGCATTTTCCACAATTTCAATCACGTTTGGCGAACGCGGGCTGCGCTTAATTAAGGTAAAAGCATCGCTTTTTTCACTGCCGATGCGTTTGCCGACAATCGAAAAAAAAAGTACAAATTAAATATGAAACCATTTCCGTCGAGTGTGAGTTCGCTTTTCGAAATTTGAATACCGAAAATTATTATTATGCGTTCGCGAGTGGAAAATGAATGAACGCGATGCATTTCAAAAGGCGTTTACGTTTGAATTATTATTAGGTCAGAATCGAGAGTAGAATTCAACGTTAGCTGTGCAGAAAAAAAAAAGTTTTTCGTCGCTTCGATGTAATTACAACGTGAAGAAGTGTTGTCTTTCACGTCTCTCGAATTCGCTTTATTAGTTTTTCATTTACATTTCACAGCGACAGAGGAAAAGAAAAAAAAAACGTTTGCACGAATAAAAATAAATTCGTGAATAAATTTAGCAAAAGTTAGCCATTAATATGCATGATATAGTGTAGTTCGACAGCGGCTGATGTCTATATTTTACTACCGGATGAGTAATGATTGTGGATGGGTCGATATCATCTCGCTTTTCTTTTCGAAATACTGCTGAGATGAAGAAAAAACCGCTTGAATACTGTACTGAAAATGGCGAAAAAAATAAGCTATGAAATTAAATAACATTGTTTTTTTCGCTGAGAAAAGCCGAGTCGAAGCGAGAGCAAAAGCGAAGTAGAAGCGAAGAGCGAGAGAGAGAGAGAGAGAAAAAATCAAATTTACATTTTTGATGTTCATTGAATCTCGCGAATATTATTTTCTAATTTGCGTCGCATTTGAAAATCGCATTTCAAAGCGAAAGAGTTTCTAATAAGTTAATTAACTCGCGTCGCATTCATTAATAGCGGTGCGTTTCTTTTTATTTCGCCTCGTTTCTGTTCTCGAAAATAAAAAAGCGAAGTAGCAAAAAAAAAAAAAATTGAATAAAAATTTAAATACAAATGTAACTAAGGCGATATTCGCTGGCAAAGACAACGCCTTCTTTTCACTCGCTCGCTCGCTCGCTCGCTCGCTCGCTCGCTGGCGCACTTCTCGCATCTGATTAATGTCCAAACTGAGCGAAGCGTTAAAAAGAGCTATTTTTCCTGTTCGCTGCATCGCCATTATTTTTGCTTCATAACTTATGCGAAGCACAAATGCGCTGTTTTCATTAAAACAATATTCAAATTTCGCTTTCAACTATTCTCAAAAATTGTTTGTGCAAGCGATGTATGAATTCGTTTCGCTTTCTCTACTTTCTCTATTACTCGCCGCGAAACTATTTTCGCTCTTTTCGACCGGCACAGCGCTTTGACAGCATTGATTTATGTTTGCTTTACTTTTTCGTTCCGATAAATGTATACCAATTAAAAATAATGTATATTAATGCATTTATTACATTTCAGTGAAAAAGTTTTTCTCTTAAATTCATCAATTGTGAGCTATTTAAGTATTCAAAGCACATACATCATTCGAGAAGAAATGATGGCCGTCACTCGCTCATCGATCCATTTGTATGATTAACGCAAATATTGATACTTGATCACAGCGCTTGAATAATATAATCATTGAAAGAAGTTATTGTCGAAATTATGAGATAATAAATGCTCTTTCGCCTCGATGACAATAAGTTATATACTTGTTGTCATTCGTTGACCCACAATATTTGAAGTAAACGCTCTTTGCTTCTTAGTTTCTTATTAATTATTTGCGATTTAAGAATAAATGAAAGTGTGTTTATATCCTTAACGGTGATAAATCAAAAAAGGCGATCTTTTACCAATTTTATTTAACCTCAACATGCTTTGTAACGTCTAACAAATGAATTTGTTTCAAAAACATTACTTGAAATGGGAATACAAACGAATTAATCAGCGTTAGCACAATTTTTTCAGTTTATCAAAATTTTTGGTAATGTTTGAGTTGAAATGCTTAATGTTGGAGCTTAGTAACTCTCATCCATTCGAATGGTTTCATTGAGTAAACGAAATTTGCCATACGGATCAAAGAGATCAGGTCGTGTTCTAATCAAGCTTGTGCCAGGAAGAAAATGTTGATATGGAGATAAGCATTTATACTTTAATTTCTCACTGAACCAGAAATGCTTGCTGCACAGCAAGTACCATTTTTACTTTAATGTGTTCGCAATTTTAGATGTAACACAAATTTTTTGTTTTTCACAAGTCATTTATCTCCAAAGAACACTTCTGACTTCTTTAAAAACATATTTGGATCAAAAATGTATTTGTAACGATGAGCGCTACTATTTTTTAAGCATTCATTAACTATATGGCTAAAACAACATTCATCATCAATATTCATCATATACTTTTGATATTATAATGAAAAGTCTTATTATTTTCCTGTTGGCAAATACACTGAGAGCAAAAGTGTGGCAACAACAAAGCATATTTCATTTCGAATCAACGGATTTTCTACTTTTTATCGATTTTATTTCTAAAATTAAAATCGAAACTTTCTATTAGCGACGTTGAAAAGTTTCAAAATTTTTTCAAAAATACTGATAATTGCTTACCGACTTACTTTATATGTTCACAAAAGTAAAGAGAATTTTAAGCAAACTGCTCAGTGATAGACGATTTTATTTTGCTCAGTGCTTATAATCAAGTAAACCTGTGTGTCTTTAATCGAACAAAAACGCACTACACTAATCTAGTTCCAGCAATAAATTATGCAGAAAATTTCATCATTAAGCGAAAATGCATGGCTGGAATTTTATGCTGAAATAGTGTGTTTAAGTTTTATTTTGGATATTGTTAAATGCTTAAAATGTTAAAATATTAATGTTAATAATCGGGAAAAATATGTGAACACATGTGACGAAAAAAGCGACGATTTTTGTTTTTAACTTGTCCCTAATTCATAATCGCCCTAAAAACCTTTCAAATCATTTATTTCGTTCGCTGAAAATCTGTTGCTATGAAAAATAGATTCGAAAATAAAAAATCTCTTCTTTTTGAGCAAATGAATTAATTTAATATAAAACAGTTAAAGTTTAAGAAAACATCATTACCGGAATCGAATTCTTGGAGAAAAATAAAAAGCTAAAAGCTAGATTATCGAAAAGAGAATAAATTAAATTTTTTAAAAGCTTTGCTAGAAGGAAAATATTTTTAAACGATAATTATGACCTCTACCACATAGTAGTCAACCGTGATAGGAAAAATGCATAGAAACCGAGATTCTTAGGATAAAAGGTAAGCAAAAACCCATAAATTTATGGCTTGTATTCACATAACCATGGAAAAGCGGCTAATTCATCGAAGAGTTGATATTGTAGAAAAGAATCCATTTTTATGAAAAAAGTTTATTAGTTAATTATAAATTAAATTTATTTAACATAATCAACATCTTTTATAAAAATCGTCAATTTCTACGTAAAATATTTACTTTTAGTAAAATTTTAAGAATTAAAGAATTTTAATTTGCACCATGATTAACGACGCTCAACATTAGTTTTGAAATATCGATTGTTATCGAGTTTTTATGCAAATTCTTAAAAATTCATTTTTTCATTTCATGAATTAGAGTTTGCATAATGGCAAAATGTAATTGCGAGCACTAAGCAAAGTGCTAACGCTTCAGCGACCATTTCTTCATTCTTAAGGCCAAAAAGAATTAGAAAAGATTTTCGTTTCAATAACTTTTGAATTGCAAAGTAAAATGCTTGAATTCACATAGAAAGTATTTTATCTCTAAAGCAATAATTCATGAAGTTTTATCGAAAAAGTGAATTAACCAATATGTGTAAGCATAAGAGCAAAAGAGGACTTTAAAAAATTATCACAAAATTTTAAATTTTAAATCGGCTTTGCGCTCTTTTTTAAACTTGAAAAATTAATTAATTAATTATTTATTTATTTAATCTATTTAAATTCATACTTTTTCAGGATCGCCAATCTTCTTTATTTTACCATTTAGCCCATTCACAATAACAACATTTAAACTAACATTATAATCAAAATAACAATGACCATATATTATGTACAGAAATTGATTTGAAAAATTACTGTTGACGAAGAAAATTATTTAGTTTCAGCTTAAATTAAGTTATTTAGCTGTATTTATAGGGATAACTCATTTTATTTCTTTAAATCATCATAGGAAAGCAGTTCTTACAATAGTTTGGCTTGCATTTTGGCACATTCACTAGCTCACAATTACTTTATTGAGTTCGATTTTTCGATTTTTACCTGAAGAAATTCAACTTCATCAATTGAAGAAATGCCATTTTATCCGAACAAATTATTCAAAAAATACGAGCTGCACAAATTTAACAAATTCTATTTATCGCTCTTTATTCTATTTTTTGTCAATTTGAAACGTTCATCAAACAATAGAAGTAATCGCAATAAAAAAGTAAATCAAATTAAACTTTTCGAAGCGAAAAATGAAATGGAAAAAAATTCACTGAAATTTTAATCGTAGAAATTAAACTCGATAAGTTAATCAAGCGCGAATGAACTGAACTGCGATGCGTTTAAAAGCTCGATCAATGAGAATATAATTAAAAGAATAAATTAGAATGCACAGTTCGGAAGCAAGAACAAGCAGGTGATTTATAATTTTTGACAAGCAAAATAAAAGTTGTGATGAATGTAAGTGTCTGAATGAAAGTGGTGAGAAGAGAAGCAATGTGAACAGTGGCAGCTGAAACTTTTGAGAAATGGTTTTAATATGTTTACCGAATTTAAAATGTGAAGTAATCGCGCGAATAAGTGCGAAGTGTGTTCGACTTCAATGAATTCTCGTTTATTTAAAAGCAGTCTAAGGGAGAAAATGATTTCGCTGCTCTGTATCATTTGTTATTGGGGGAAAAAAATTTTCACGGATAAAATTGATGAATGATTGAGGCGAATCCAAAAAGCGAGCCGCTGAGAAAAAAAAAAACGTTCGCTTTCACAATGGAAAGCGTTTTTCTCGTTCATTACTGGCTGTGTACATTTAAAGATGATATGGCGCAATGAACAAGTTTAGTGTTTCAAGCAATTTGCAACTGAGATACAATTGGACAGCTTTAGACGGACACACGGTCGAAAGTGTATAAGTTGCGAATACACGACGAAAATCTCGACGGAGAGGAGAGAGGCTACATAACGGATTCACGTTTTTCACGCCGCTAATGTAGAAGTGACGTTTCTTTACTTTTCGCATTCTGTAAATTACGTTAAATCAATGGACGACAGATTTAGTTTCACTGGCAATCGAGAAGCTCGTAATCTGAGAAAAAGAATCTGCTCGTGAGTGAAGTTCGCACTAATATTTGGATACCTTTTCAATTGAAAAAGAAACGACGGATAAAATAATGGATGACACGAGTGCGTTCGCAGCGAGCAGCGAACATAATCCATTTAAAATTGATTGCAGCATCGAAGTGAGCCTGAGATTTTCTCGTTTCACTCGTTTCTTTTGTTTTCGAAAATAATTTCGCGTTTCGAAAAATGCTTTATCAAAATTGTTCACCGTTTTACGAGCATTCAAAGTTTGCTTTAAGTAAAAGCTTCTTTGCCACTTTTCGCGCTCGCTTTTAATGATCTATGCAAAGAGCAGAACGCTCGCCATGCATCTATCCGCTTAAATAATGCATAATATTGAGCTCATTTTTAGCGCTCGAAGCGCAACGCTTTTGTGAACACACTTTCGCCGTTTCGAACCAAACAATTTACGCCAAAACTCAGCTCTGAACACAATCAATAATGACCAAAGAACGAATTCAGAAATCGTTTTCTGCTCGCATTGTCATTTAAACCCATTATTTCGCGTTTCTTTGCTTTGTCTTTTATACCTTTGAGAATGAGCGCACACTTTACATGAAATGTGACCGCGTCTCCGTTTAAGCAGCCTAAACTTATCAAGCGATGAGCAATCAATAAATGCGTGAAAGCGTTTTGCATTTCGTTCATTAAACTTTTGTGAAAATGCTTCGAAGCAATTTGTTAACATTCTACATTATGTAGTCGTGCCGCTGTTCTCATTTACATTTCGAGCACTTTGCTTGACATTCTCTCTCTCTCTTTTATCACTGTGTGTTTACTTAAAACAACATCAAGTGCACTATATACTCTATTCACTGCTCTGCTCTTGACTTGCAAGTAGCGTCATCGAAGCAAGCTTAACGTCCGTCGTATCAGTTTCATTGTCGAATCGCCGATCTAAACTGTGTACGCTAACAAATTGTTAATAGGCCTCTTGTCTTCTGCACTTTGATCTTTTTCATTATTTAGCGAGCAGTTGACAATAAAGAACATTTTTCAAACAAAAGATCTCTTCATTCGCTTTCGTTCACCTGATCGTAAACTCAAGAAAGAAAAACTTTTTTCCGCATTCAATTTCGCGTGAAAATAAATTGTAAACTGCCATGTATCACTTGTTTCATGCAAATTACTCAATTTCAATATTATACAAATTCGTTAATCTATTCGTTAATTATTTCTGAGTCCGATAATTATACAACGTGTGTAAAAAAAAAACGCTCACCGCTTAAATAATGCAGCGTTTGCGTGCACACAAGACGCGAACGTATTCATTGTACGCGAGCTTTGTATGAATCGAGCGAACAAATACGGAATAAAAAGCAAGAAAAAGTAAATTTTATTTAACGCTATTCTTCATTGAAAGCCACACCGTTCTGAAGCAAAATATGCCCGCTTTTTAATCGCGAATTCAGCTGAATTTAGGCACAAAAGCTTGGCGCTCGATTTGCGATTTTACGCTAAGCTTGATCGTTGCGCGAATAACGAAAGCAGAAAGCAAAAGAATTTCGGTAAAATTTTAATGTGTGCGCATAAAAACGCTCGCAGTTAAAAACAACGTAAAGTTAGGTAAGAAAGCACTTTTTTCCGAAAACGCTTTTCGAAACTAATCGATGAATAGAGAAAGAAAAAGTTTTTATCCCATTTCTTGAACAGAAGCGCACAACTCAAAGGTGAGGTTTTTCATTTTCGAAAAAAAAAGTGAAACGTGAGCGTAAAAATCGACATCTTCCTCGATATGAACAAAAAACGAAAAGAGAGGAGAAAATCGTAGCGAAAGTATCTCGCAAGCATCATAAATTATCGATACTAGTTTTGTTCCTTAAAAAAACAATTGCAATTTATTTTTCCTTCTGTCGAAATAAAACTGAAATATGTCTTCGAAATTTGTTTAGTTTGCTTTTGAATGAATTGTTTCGTGCGTGTCTCATTCTTATCCAATGATCGAAAATGCATTATTAAAACTGATGTTAGAGGTTTACAGTTGCTTTTCGATTATAAAAATTTTAAATTTGTATACTACGCTGAACAGAAAAAGTCTAAGCAAAGCGATATTAAACTTTTGTTCATGATAGTAAAATGATCAATGAAATCAGTTGTTTTATTAACAAAAGATTGACGGACTATATATCATTAAAAATTAAAATTTAAATTTTAAATTTATGCCAGCCATCAGAAATAAACTTTTTTAATCTAAAATGAAAAATTTCGAACAGTTTCTGAAATTTTTGACTATTTAAAATATAATTTCAAGTGAATCGAAAACTCTTTTGGCACATTACTCGCCTGCAATGTTTAATTCATGTAAAAACTTTTCAGAAAACGAATCTTGAGAAAATTTTCTATACTGTCACGATCCAAACAGAAACCGTTCGCTCTGCCACCAAACGTCAAGGTTCGTCTCGTGACCAATGTTATTTCAGGTCCGTGAAGTTGTTATGCAAGCTTAGAAGCGTGAAGTTAGTTAGTGGAAGCTTACACAAATGCAGCCCAGAACACAACACGGGGCATAATTAAAGTTTGGACACAGACCACATAAGTAAAGTAAGCGCGCACTAGGCGCGTGGGTCAAGGCTTACCACTTCATAACACTTTAATTATAAAATGATCTTTATTGAATGAAGTTATGAATACGACTTACTGAAAGGGGACAAGAGAGAGAGTGAGAGAGAAAGAGAGTTTAAATAGTAAAGATGACGAAAGTAAAAAGAAGAGTAAATGAATGAATACAAAACCGTAAATGGAAATGTAGAGCATAATTAAATAAGGCATTAAAATATTCAAAACAATTGATTAAATTTTAAGAAATAGACAAAACAAAGTTAGAGATGAGAAGGTTTAAGTTTTGATTCTTATGGTCATGACAATACCATGAAATTCTTGCTTTCATTTAAGTGTTTATTTATAATTAAGAAATTAATAATCTTCGCACTTATCTTAAGCTCAGAAATTTGATCATTTTCAATTTTTCAAATGAAAAATTTTCTTCAACTAACATGTGATAGAACTTTATTTCGAGACTTAATCTTTTGATATTTAATTTTTTCAATTTTCAGTTAAAATTTAATTCTCTGTGTCATTAAAAATGTATAAATCATATAATTCACACACCAGATTCGTATTTTTAATCAAACCATCTTAACTTTGCTTCTTTACAATTGAATAAATTTATTCCGAAAAGGTCTATCTAATAAAATACGCATTGTTGGATTGACCCTTTCGGAATAAATTTATTCAATTTTCATTTCAAATAACTTCTTTCCTCTTTAGAAATTTTAGGCTTGAATTTCATTTTTTAAATTTTTACATAAATTATTGAGATAAATTGGATAAAGAACAATTTTTTAACTTTGAAACGAATTTTTTATTCAAAGAAAATTTGTTCAAGTTTGCCTCATATGAATATCTATTGAGAGATAAAAAATTTTTCCTTGAAATACTATTGATATCATTATGCTCAAATGTAAAAATAATATTACCCCAACTCTTTATTTGTATATAAGAAATCTAAAATTCACTTCTAAAAAATAAAAATTTAA
>NCKU01000369.1:0-44882 GCA_003675995.1 Dinothrombium tinctorium | reverse complement strand
AATATCAAATACAACTCGCAGTTGGTTTAATAATTTAAATTATGAAATATGTACGAAAAGTTCTTGAATTCATTACTTTTGACAAGAAATAATTAGTTTGCAATTTTAGCACTCGCGTAGTACGCCAAGTTTTCAGTAAGTCTACGTACATATGTCGCAAGAAAAATTCCTTTACGAATTGAACAAAATTATGAACAAACATTCTTGTGATTGTTAGTTTTCATCGCAATTATTTTTGCTCTTTAAACGTAGAAGAAAAAAAGTTTTTTATTTTTGAAATCGGATTCATTGTTTTTCGCTGCCGAATTTATGAGCGCAAAATGCGTTTTATGTAATGTGAAGCAGAAGTATTATAAAAGCCATGTTTTCGATGTTTTCAAGTTTGAATCACGAGAACAAAGAAGCAAAGTTATAAAAACGCATCGCTCGGAACAAAGCAGAGCGGAGCAGAGTTTAGAGACTTTCGATGCTTTCAATTCAATAACGATTTTTCGCCAAACAAGCATTACATTAAAATTGAATTGAGGCGAAACACATTTTGCTTAAAAAAAATTGGTGAGCTCAATTTTTTTTTCTGATCAAATTTTGCCTCAAACATCGTGTTTTACAATCGTTTACGTTACAATCACAAAAGCAAAGGAAAGCGAAAACAAAGCGGAGTTTTCGATTAAAAGCAATTTTCTGCTCTCGCTATGCTTGGTCCGCTCGCCTCTACATTTTTCGGCTCTCGTCGCAATACACACAAAAATCGCTTTTTTATCTTTTTTGATTTTCAGCATTTAATTGCAAAATAAAATAAGCATCATTATTGAATTTCATTTTTCTCGCAAATTAAATTAGCGAAAATTTTTACTTTTTCCATTACCTTTTCACTCTCTGTTTTCGACATCGTTCGTATCGAGAGTTTTTCACTTTTTTACTTTGTTTCGCATAGCTTTTTAGCTAAAAAGTTTGCCGCTTATAATTTTTGCACTCGACGAGAAATCAATCGATATTCGCTCGAAATGCGGGCACAGAGCGAAGAGTGAACGAGAGAGAGACGAAAAGTTTGTTTGGCTGTTTGGAAGCGAGAAAGAAGTTGAAAAAAGTTGTAAACTCTATTTTTGAAAATGTGAATTCATTACTTTTCTTGCGGCGATTTATGCTAATAACATCGAAACGCTGTTCGCTTTTTTTCGTTTATTCATCATTACTCGTCGGAGAAGCGAATAAGGAAAAGAGCGAGAAGCGAGAGATGAAGTAAATATTGCAAAAAAGCTTGTGCACTAATTTTAAATGTGTTTTTTCATTTAAAGTTAATAAAAAAGAACAAAGTACCTTGGGTAAAAAACGCATTTTAGTTTGATATACTTTGTAAATTTTCTTACGTCGCTATAATCTATTAATTTTTTCCGTAATTTATTTAACTTTTTGCCTTAACTTAAACTTTTTCTTTGAAAATCGATTTTCATTCTTCTTTTTATGATTATTATTAGTTGAACTTACAGCGAGTGAATGTTCAATTTGCAAAAGCGAAACGATGCGAACTGTGCGCGTTATTTTCTGTTTTAAATTCAGTTTTGAAGTGAACACTGATATTTTCATTCATTTGTAAACAAATTTGAGTTTTTCTTTCGTTTTTTTAGAAAGTGAAGAGAGAGGAGAAAAGAAGCGAAAAGAAATTGAGGGCAAAGATGGATATTCGTTATTGAATACGACTCACCGATGTATTTTTCGTTTCTCCTTCTTCTCTCTTTTCGCCGAAATTGACTTAATTTTCTCTTAAATCTTTTGGTCGCTTTTTCTTCTAATTCTTCTTTTTAAAACTCGAACATACATTCGTTAAGAATCGTTGACTTCTTCTTTTCTGCTTAATCATTAAACTAATTTTATCCACTTTCAAGCTTTATTAATCTTTCCTAAATTCAACTAATTAATGAAGAAAAGTCTTTTCTTAGAAAAGAAAAGAGAAACAACATTAATCTCAAACTTTTTGAGATTCAAACTTAAATCGAACATCACTTTTAACAAACTAATTTAAGACTAACGAACTCAAAGTAATGAGTGAAAATAATTGAAAGAATTAATTAAAGAAAGTAAAAATTGATGATAAAACAATGAACCTAAGAAAATCTTTTTTTTTTGTTTAGCTGATTGTAGTCGCTTTTCACTTGAATCTTAATAAAACATAAGATGAGTACTCAATCCTAAGTACTCAGCACACTAGAATAATGAATGATTCGCTAAGTTTTTCTTTAAATAATGAATACTTGAGAAAGCTTATTTGGTAAATAAATTCAATATTCTCACTAACTGTCTACTAATTGAAAAGCTTAAACTTAACAATAGTAAATAAAGATTATTTTCTCTTTTAAACTAGATATTCAATCATTTTATCTATAAATTAAAAAAAAATATAAAGATGATAATCAATATTGTTAGTTGATAAATATGATTCACTTTTCTTAATTATAATTTAATATAATAGCTCCAAAAACGATTGAAATATTCATAAAGTGATGAAGTGTCATGAATGTTGAAATAATTAGCCGTTTGAAAATTATTTAAGTGCATGTGAATATAACTTACCAAAAAATGAAGATAATTTCGAGAAAAATTAAATAGGATACGATACGATAAAAAGTGATACTGATATAAAGTCTAACACTTTTATCGTAGTTTTGATTCATCGCTTTAAGCTTTTTTATATTCAAATAAAGCTAAAAAGATTATTTTACATATCAATAGAGAATGTTTAATAATGTTCTTTCCAAAGTCGATAATCTATTTCAGGGAAGCTTTTACATGGAATTAGAGGATTATATCGGGATGCCGGGAAGAAAGCGTGTTTCTGAATTTTATCAACGTAATCTGACGTTTTGCATAAAAGGCCAGAGAGGCATGTAGTGTTTCTTATAGAATCTAGTTGAACTGTAAAATAATAAAACAAAAGATTAATTACTGATTTAACAAGTTTTGTCTGACCTAAAGTGAATGATCCTTTTTGATGTCCGTGGGTGAAAAAGAATCTGTCACCAAATTTTAGATGATAGTACTGAACACCAAGAATGCATGCAGTAGTAGGTCCTATATCGGCATCTGGAAATTTTTTCTCTGAAAGTAGTCCAGCAAATAGGTCAATATCACAAGGATCACTAAAAGTAATCATATTTAATTAGGTTTCCCAAATAAGTAAAAAAGCATAGTTAATAATTAATACCTATACAACTTCTTTAAATAGTAAATTTGATCTGGTGGTATGAATAGTTGTAGATCTTTCCATGATTTAATTACGATAGAAAAGCATAATTTAACGTAAGCAGAATATGGAGGAATTCCATGATCTCTTCCTCTTTGTATATTAAATGCTGGAAGGTCGCCTCCTGATCTTTCATGTGCTGATCGATATAAATAGTTATGCAAATCTCCCGTGATCCATGGATCGACTAACATGGCGCGATCGTGTAGTAAACCTAATGTAATGGCATCGTGCTGTTGAAAATTTTATTAAAATTGAGATTTTGCAAATTTCATAACTCACCCATCCTTCGTGCATTAAAATCGGATTAAAGAAATAATCTCGGAGGTGAAATCCTTTCATAGAGGTATTATAAGAAGGACCGTAGCTCACATGTCTATCACCTTTCGGCCGGTAACCAATAAGACTAAAGAAACTAGAAACTTGAGAATGACCGAAACGACAGGCAGCTGTAGAGTAATCATTCCAAGTAGTAGGATCTGTGTATGGTTCATAATAAGAATAGCCCGGATGCATTGTATCCAAGTTATAATATTCCATTAAAATGGGTCCAAAGACGATCGGAAAATATTCGTTATATGTAATATGTTGTAATTCAGCAATTGTAATTCTTCTTGCCTCTTGATAAAGCCTCTCGTCATCCCAATGAGGATTCACTTTTTTTAAATTCCGACAATGCTGGTTGTGTCTTCGTATGAAAACATTATGAGCCCATTGTATACCAGGATGCTGATTGAGTCTCAGATCTCCAGATTCAAAACAAAGCATGTTTTTAAAAGGACTGCTACATTGATCCTTATACGGTCTAGTGGTAGGAGGAGGAATTTCTTTTCCATATATATCTCTTCCAGTCTTCAAAAGACCTTTTAATCAAACAATGAGCTAATAGTTGAAATTGCATTCAACATACCAAATTTAAAAGTGCGCAATTTCAAAGCTTGTTCGGGCGTATTTCCATAAATTGCGCTATTATCGAGAAATGATGTGCCGATATTGGGTTGTTGGCGAGGTCCTTAAGCAATTGAAAATAACTCAAGTACATGACTGAAAGTACTTACCGAGAGTGCAAAGAGGACAAGGTGGGGTACGAACAAAGTTGATGCAGGACTTTTTATATCTTGAGTGCAAGTAATCACCACGGGGCACATGAATCGGCATGCATTGAGGATGCGAATGTGTTCTACAACAATCTATCAATCCCGGATACTCTGCTTGAGAAGTTGGTGTATGGGTAATATCGTGGTTAATATATTGACCCCATTGCATTTTCATATGGGTATAATAACTACGATCGCGAGTTTCAAAATGAACATATGAAGATATTTCTCGAGGTCCAGGAAGTTTAGATCCCGTAACTGATAATTTTCGAGGAACAGAAACTCCATCCTCATAAGCAGCAGGCAAAAGGCGAATGTGGCAAACAAACGATTTGCCCCAATATTTGTGCACTAAATTGTTACAACTACCGTCATAAGTTCGATACTTCGAATGCGGATCGCAAATTATGTCTTGATATCCTTTTGTTCCGTAACTCGCATAACAACTTTTATCACCGTACGGATTTGGAGCCCTGTTCAATTTGACAGCTGGAAGTAATGAAGTCACTTCGTATTTGGATAAGCAGTGACTAAGAGAGAATATTTAGATGATATATAATGACTTTTAATGAATTTACTGTTTTGTCAAGTATTTCGTAGCAAATTCCATAAATAGAGCTTCTCTTTCTTTTATGTATAAGGGATCTTCTCTGCTGAGGTAACCAGTTATCTGACTGCGAGCTGCACTCGAATGTACGGATACGTTCAAATAATTTCCAGAAGAATATGCTTTTTTCTCTACAGTCAAGTAATCTTGCACTGCAAGTCTAGCATAGCTAAATGCTTGTTCTAAAGAGTCCACGCTGATTTTCGGAATTTGGCCATAAGAACGACGGCAACGTTTTGCATAACTTCTGTAATGCGGGCTGGACAAGTAAAATGAGTATACAGACTGTGGAGTTTGAGCTCTTCCTAGATACACCAATGGCCCTCCATAAGATTCTTTTGCGTATGACCCAGCTCGAGTGTCGTAATAGTTAATTCGCGGTTGATACTGTTTTCCTGAATATGTCGGCAATGTTATTTTGCGTTCTGGAGACTGTTGCACAGGATAGTTGCTTTGATAGGGTTTTTGATAAATTTCATCTTCAACATAGTCTGTTTCTTGTTTTATATTTTCTGCTGCCGATGAAATTAAGAAAATACAACACAAAAAGCTGAATAAACTAAAAGAAACTTTTTAAGAATATGAAAAAATCATAAAGTTTATGAAAAGTAAACTTACCTGAAATGGTTCATTTTGTCAGTGAAATGGTTTTTCTTAGTGTGAGAGCAGTGAACACATCGGTTTAACTCTCGTAATCAAAATGATTTCTTAGTTAATAAAAAGAAGCTTTAATTTTGATCTCAATTACATAACAGGAAATGAGATGTTGATGTTTTCCGATATCTGTGCAACTGCCAAAAGAGATGAAAATGTTCGAAACTTAAAATGCAGCAATAATCGATTTTGACGAAGGAAGCGATAAGAATCGTGCATCGTTCAGCAATCAAAATATCAATGATTTTCTCGAGCATAAAGCTCTAAATGCTCCTCCGTTTCGCTAAATCCAAATTTAAATTGTTTTCGCTTTTGTAAATGATGCAAAATTCTTGTTTCAAAACATTTCAAAACGATTCTTACAATTGTAAGACTTCCAAAAACGAATACGACGGCATTGCGACGCGCTCATTTTACAGCCGAAATTTTGTTGTTTGTACAATTTCCGTTTTTTCGATTAAACGATAAGAGAGCGTCGAAAAAGTTGTACGATTCAAACGTTGGTTGCATAATTCGAGCACATATTCAAAATATAAACGAAAGGCGATTCAGAAAACGGCGAAATTAACACTGAAAAAATGTGAGAAAAAGAATGCTTGTTTAAAAATAGCGGTGAACGATTGAAAACGGAACTTACCGCCGATCGTTTGCGAACGAAATGTTAAATTGTTTAATAAATGTAAACATCATTTTAAATTCGATACATTTTCGTGTTTTTATTTCGAGTTTTTCAAAAATTAAGCAAAATTTTGAAGATTTATTCGCAAAAATTTGAAAAAAAGTTTGCGCTTTCTGTAGGGAACAATTACTAATTATGTCTCCGAGATTCTAATTGCTAAACGTTTGCTTTGTTCATTCAAAAAGTTTTTTTAAATCAGTTTTAGATTCGATTTTATGATCTTTTTTTGAAAAGACAAACTTTAAACCACACATAAGTAGAGTTGTAGAGGCAATTTTCAAAAATATTTGTTCATTTATTCATTTTTTATTAAAATAAAGCTAAATATTTTTTGTCTGATTATGTAAAGAGAGTAAAAAAGTTGCTCTTAGGTGTTTATCTTTAAAAAAATGATTTAAAAGCGATATAAACATAAGATAGCTAAAAATTATTTTTCATTGCTAAAACACTCTGACAAACTTGTAAAAATCGTCCTTTCATAAGATTACCATTGTTTTTAATTCTCAAATATCTAAATTTAAAAATTATATTAAAAATAAAAAATTTAAATTATTAAGCATGAAAAAAAAGAAAAAGACATGAATTGGGCCAAAGTTTGAGTAATGAGTTCTCAAAAAATATCAGTATTAACATTTTTGAAAATTTTAAAATTAATGTTCGCATTATTGTCAATTAGAATTCATAACATTTTATGGAAAGCAACTTTGCTCTTCACTTCTCGTTTATTTTTAACGATGGAGCTTATGAATTTTTTATTTTATTTTATTTTTGTAAAAAAGCTCAATGTAAAGATCATCAATGCGGTGAAAAGTAAAAATTCTTACCAAAATTAGTGAAATAGTAGTACTTAAATTTTTACAAGCTTAAGTTATGAAGTGACGTAATTTGGAGATAAAACCACACTGAAAATCATTCAATTAAAGCACAATAAATGGTATAAAGATGTCTATTGTATGTTTACCGATAAGAAATCCTATACCGAGATAATGAAATTGCGCAGTGTAAGAGAAAAAGTAGTCTATCTTATGCAAAAAATAAACTATCAATCAATCATATTCAAGATTCATGTTATTTTGTGGAAATTATTGTGAATTATTTTATGGAACCATTTGTGAATGGAGAAAAATCAACAACTTTTAGTGTGCTATTGTATTGTTATTGTCATGAAAATATTTCCTTTTTCTAAAGTAAATATTTTTTATTTTGCCATTGCTATTTTCATAGTTTTAAAATAAGCATTTCCCTCGCACAATGGCACTGTTGACAATTTTAAATTGGAAAACATTTAGAGCGCTTTTGGTCAGGTTTCTTCGGGTCAAAACAGTAGTTTTAAAACTGATATCCACACTCTGTGACGAGAGTTGGTTTTGAGTAAAAGTTTTCTGTGGAATAAGATCAGCATTATAAATTAAACAATGTTAAGTAAAAATAGAGGGTGAAATAATCAATTTAAAGTGACAGCAATAAAGTTAATGTAATTTGCTTAGTTGTAAGGACCAAAAAGTGGGAACATTTTTGAATTTATTCCCTACAAAACCGCAAAACTTTTTGGTACTGTTAGCCGACACCACAATAAGGTCGGTTTGTAAGGACCAAATGCAAAAATAATCTCACTTTTTTGGTCTTTACCTAAACTTTATTGCTTTGACTTTAAATTGACTGTTTTACTCTCTGTTTTCACTTAACATTGCTTAAATTATAATGCTGATCCATTTCTATGTGTGTCCGGTTACGGCTTCTAAATCAAGAACCGCCTGTTATGGGTGCAGCACGGTAAATGTTACAAAACGGTTATAAAAAGTTATAAAAGGATATGGCTTTTAGAATGTCTTAAAACGTCAGAAACTAAGTATAGCACTATGAGTCCTAAGCTACCGAAACAGTAGTTTGAACGAGAGAAATTTCAACTTTACCGGTCTGATATCAACTGATCTCCGGTCAAATCTAAAACGGAAAAAGTGAGAAATTTGTCGTTTTACAATTATTTTACAATATTTTGTAATCTGCGGATGCATTGCAATTTAAGTTAACTTGTCAGAATGTTCTATTAATATGATGTGTTTCCCATTGCCCATTGTGTGGTGCCCATTGCATTTTGATTAAAATTTTTTGACCATTTCAGTTATGAAGACGGTTACGGATCTTACGGTCAGGTTATGTTTCAACCTCTATGGTTACGGACCGGTTGTTACGAATTTCTGGAAACGTTTCGCTTTCTACTAACGAGTTTATCATTAGAGAAGTACGAATCTAAATCTGATCTTGATTATATTTTTAGTCAAATGTGTTTGCTACTAATTAGTTCTTTGCCATTTTAATTAAAGCGAAAAAACTTACTATCCAAGGCGGTTTGAGGCTCAGTTTTAAAAATTGCGACGCAATTTTAGTCGCGTACACATCATAAATATGTTTATCGTATGACCTCTTGATTTTTAATTTCGCTTTTGATGACAAAATTTTTGACCATTTACTCGTGACAGATCAAGATTATATCAGAAAAGATAAATTGAATTAAGTCACGATTCACAATTTAGTCATAGTAATTAAAATTGTGAAAATCTTTGAGGTGATTTACCTCAAAAATTTGAGCAAATTGAAATTCATTGCCTGAGAATTATTTAAATTCTAGCTTTTTATCAAGTTTGAATTGCATGAAATCGTAAGTACCGCTAGGTTTAAATCTTAATGCAAATTTGCATTATTTTTGTTTATATTCGATCGCCAGCTTGTCTGTTTACGACTAGATTTTCTTTTCTTTCCTCATTATCATTGCAGACCATTTTCTTTATTTTTCTATTGTATTTTCGCGTTTTTTATTTTGTTCTAAAATTTATTTTTTCACAAAACTTCAAAGTGAAAAAGTTCACCATTTCTATGGTGGCAGGAACAGAGTTAATCTATTTTTTTATCGTTATGGCTACGCAGCGCATTAAAGCGATTTTCTCAAGGATTACGTGTTTTATCTACACTAACATAAATTCTATTGTGAAAGGAAAATACACAAATGAACGAAAAATGTACAAAAAGGCGACTGTTTATACGAACGCAATAAAGTCATTCAGAAGCAGAGCAATTGAGAAAAACACTTAAAAAAAAGTTTTTCGTTTGAGTTTTATTAACATTTCTTCACGAAAAGATTTGATAGAAGATAACCGATTGAAGTGGTAAATCAAAAAATTACACAGCTATTCAATAGTATAAAAGGCTCGCTCGTGTTTTATATTATACACAATTAAAAAAAGTTTCAATAAGTTGCCCCTATTATATTCGCCTTACATTTAAAGTGAATATGTGCATTGTTTCGATTCGATAATATTGTTGAACAAGCATCAGATTTTCATAAATCGCAACTTTTTTTCCTGATAAATCACCACTGATAACGAGCACAAAGTTTTTTGATTGTATCGTCAAGCTTGTGCGAGATAAAACTTTTAAAATCAATTTTAACTTAGCGGTAAACTTGTGGCTATTTTTTTTATCGTTTATGAAAGTGTTTGAATTTTTACACAAAAGTTTTCCTTTGAACAAAAAAAGAAACAGAAATGAATTTAAATTCAAACGCTAGCTTTTCAATCATTTTGGTGTGAAAGATTGAACAAACTCAATGTTCAATTAAAATTTTACGCAAAAAAAGAGCGTTCAAAGTATTTCGATGACCGCCATTAATCGAATCATTAAGAAAGAACGTTTAGAACTGTTTTCGGAAAATTAATCGAAAAAGGTTTAATTTTGTCTAAGAAAAAAAAGTTGTAAAAGCAAATTTTTATTAAAATTTGTTTCGATTTTATTATTTTTTTGCTTAAAAATTAAAGGAAACAAAATTTTTGTTCGACAATCATTTATAAAATGAATTTGTGCGGGCAAGAAAAAAAAATTTCGGAAAAAATTTTCTCTCATTTAACGTGAACACAATATGCAATTTGTTTCAATAAAAAAGCATAAATAATAATTAACGGTCAGCAAGATTTTGTAAACGCAAATTAACACCAAAATGCTTTTTATATGTAAATTTAGCGGTTGAAAACTGTAATGCTTATTCAAAAAGCGAAGTGAATACAATTTTTATATAGCGAACAAAGCGTTTTATCGTTTTAATAACTGAGGCTAGAAAAGCGAAAAAAACTTTTAACACACATTGGATTAGGAAGCAAAGCATAGAGTAAATTGGGCCTGATCATTGATTGATTTTTACGCCTTTATTAATATCGAAATAATATTAAAAGGCAATGTTTGCTTTTAAAAACTTTGCGTTCGATGACTTAAATGTCTTATTTATACAATACCACTCCTGTTAAGATAAACATTTTTTCTTCTCTTATTGTAAATAACAATATTTCAAAAAATTATAATGAACATAAATTTCAAGTGTATAAAATTTTAACGGTGATCGAAGTTAAAAGGGTTACACAGTTAGGTTTGGTTTTTACTGTAGCGCTGCTATTTGCTGCGATATGAGCGAACATGTGTCAATAAAGTTAAGATAATAGCGTAGGCTTGCAACTATTTTCAAATTTCCGTTTTAAGTTCTCAATGAGTGAAGCAATTTTCTGAGCAGAAAATGAACGCTGAGCGCAAATTTTTCTGAATTCTTCTATATGAAATAATAATAAGAGAAAAAAATGTATAAAATGAAAAAGAAAATATCGCAGCAGCGTAACTGTAGTTTTCTTTTTTGATTCAGATGGGCAAATTCATCGTAGTTTTCAATTTACTTTTATAATCATGCCTCAGAGCTGAGGCGAATTCAAAATAATGGGCACCTCAAGGATCAACGGCAAACAGCAACAACAAATAACAAATAAAAATAAAAAATAAACTTAGTTAAGAAAATTGAGAAAAAAAATTCAATCTTGAGAGATAAATAAGCGCGAACATTTAATGAAAAGTGTCGAATTTTTCATGAAAAATGTACAAAATATTTGAAGTTTTTTTTTATTGAATTACAAATTTTTCTCTAGGAAGAAAATTAGAAATGAGAAAAATTTGAAATTCGTAAAAAGTTTAAATGAAACAAAAACGCGTGCTCAACGAAGCGAATTGAGAAATAAAAAAGTTTTTAATTCGTTAAGTGAGCAATGAAAATAAGCATTGAGCATGAAAAATTAAACAACACGATCGCGTTTAATGCTTAAATACATCTTCTTCTGCTTCTACTCGCTTAAACAGATGCAAGTAGGTTCGAAATCGGTTCTCAAGCATTTTTCTCGAATGCAAGGTTCGGTCGCGGAAAAAAAAGATGACCGCTAAAAAGTTTAATAATTTTTTCTTACGAAACTATTAATATATAGCATAGTTTAAGTGCACGTTTATCTAAATTGCAAAATTAGCGCAAAATTTTATACACAATTTTACGTTTCTT
This sequence comes from Dinothrombium tinctorium, assembly GCA_003675995.1. Taxonomy (NCBI): domain Eukaryota; kingdom Metazoa; phylum Arthropoda; class Arachnida; order Trombidiformes; family Trombidiidae; genus Dinothrombium; species Dinothrombium tinctorium. Next base: position 33,248 of record NCKU01000369.1, on the reverse strand, counting down.
ATTTATTTATTTATGATCGCGATATTAAATAAATTTTTTCTCTCTCTCACTGTATCGCCGATAAAAAGCGAAAAATTTCATATTTTAAAAATATTCGCGTAAAAAAATAAACTCGATAGAAGCAAAACTTGCTACCGTTGTTGCTGCTGCTGTTGCTGCTGCTGCTGTTGTTGTGTTTAACGATAGCGAATGACGTTTACTCCCAAATTATTAGTTTTAATATTGATAAAAATTCGAGCTTCGCGTGTTGCGCGCAGATAACTCGCTTTAATATACTTCGAAATTCGACGTTAATTCATACATCTTTTCTTGAGCTTTAATTAAAGTTTTTTTTCCTAAAAAATTTTTCAAGCGATAAAGAAGAAAGAAAGAAACAAATCTAAATCACGAATTTTTTTAATTAACGAAAAATGGTGAAATCTTCGCTTTTTTCGCTCGCTTCTCTAGTAAAGTATCAAAAAGTGAAATTTTTCGGAAGATAAAAATTTTTTAAATCGAAAGATGATAGAAAAAAGTTTGTTGCAAAAAATAGAGAAAAAATTTTTACGCAAACACAAGATGATTGAAAAAAAACTTGAATAGCGTTTTTCAATCTCTCTCAAACACCCGATAAACTGTAATTACGGCGCTCGAAAAAGTGAATGTCGACAGAAGAAAGAAGAAGAAGAAGAAGAAGAAGAAAGCGATTGGAGCTGAATATGATTTATGCGACCATAATGTCGCCGATCGTTTTACATGTTTCAAAAATTCATGTTTTTACTCCTCTTCGCTCGACTCAATGATCGCTCCGAAGAGCTTTTAAAAAACTTATTCATTTTGCAATTAATTTCGCAAGGAAGAAGTTTTTTAAACTCGAATTTCAATAAGACGAATGTTAGCGATGCTTGTTTAGGATGTGTTTCTCTCTCTCTTTCGCTCTATCTTTCTTCTCGAAATTTGTTTCTTAACAAATGTGATTGAATTTGATGTGAAACAGGAACGACTGCTTAGAATGAAACATGGTTTCGATCGCCGCCGTTGATCACGGGCGAATGAGATGCTTGTAAAATGCATCAAATCAAACATGCATTTGTCATACTAAAAAGCGATCGAAAATGCTGGCTTTCAGATAGAGAGCAAAAAAAAGTCGATCATAAAATCGTTTTCGAGTTCGTTGTATCCATGTGTTTGGCGTCGAAAGCAGCGAGAAAAAGATGAAACGCTCGTCAAGCGAAGTACACTCAACGCAAGTTGCGTCTACAACTCATTACCGCTTATTACTCGCCTTATTCGGAGCAATTGTGGCGAGTGAGCTGAGATTGAAGCTCGAGCATTCGGAGTGAATCCGTTCACGAAACTCGCTTCTCCTCTAATTTTGATTTATATTTCGTCGGATTGTTCCAAAATTCTAACTATTTGACCTTCAAAAATGTAGCTGCCGATACACATTTAAATATATCGCAAGCGAATGCATACAAACGAATGTGCATGTAGCCTATAATTAACGCGAATGTAGGACGCAAAACGTCGTGAGACTGCACCGCATTTGAATAAAATCGTCCGCGAATCGCGGCGAGAGAAGAAGGACCGCAGTGGGAATTGGTAAAATTTTCGATTAATTTCGCGAGCCCGTTTCGAAGCAGGCGATTCGCTTCCCGAAATGGCAAATTTTTCGAAAATTTTCAAAGCAAATCAGTGGTGAAGTGGAAAAATGTGTGTGGGATTGCATTAAAGCTCAATTATGGCTTTTTTGCTTGCTTCTTTCGCAGAAAACGCTTTGTGCAAATCACGAGCAAATAAATGTATCATAATCGTGAATGTATTTTGCGTAATTATCATTATAAGATTTATTGCGTATTGAACAAATTGTTTTTTCGCTAAGGGTTACTGCACACACACATTTTTACTACCGTATTGCATGCGGCGGCAGCAGCGAATTTAGTTAGTATTTTGCACTTGCATTTTCGCACTAATTCTGCGAAAAAAGCGCTACATAAATAACGAGCGCTAAATTTACTGCAACATTGACATGCAAAACGCTTTTTTTGTTTTCATCTCAGCTGCTTAATAACTTAATTTGCACATCGATCGATTTAGTTTCGCTGCTCTTTTTCTCGCCACTCTCGTTCGTCGATTATTAAATTTTCGCAAACGCGAGCCTTGAAAAGTTTTCGAACGCGATTAATTTGCTATAAATTGCAATTAAAATGTGTAGCAGTAATGAAGTAAAAACGCGAAGGTCCGTGAAACGAAAGCGCGTTATCTTTCATTAGCGAGAAAAAGCGCGGAGCTGCAGCGCAGGCAAAGAAAAATTGCTTTTTGCGGACAAATGTCAGCTGAAAGTGTTAACAGTTTGCAAACGCTCGTTTCGTTTTTGCCGTTCGCATTTTTTCGCGAATTTCGATCGAAACGCAAATTGGGTGCTGCCGCCCGAAGCCGCGTTGCTGCAGCCCCGAGCGGCGTTGATTTCACGGGTGAAGCGAACATAAACTATGACAAGTTTTCGATTAATCGAAATGTTTTTAATTGATACGAAGACACAAGTCACATCACGTTTTTGCTTTATATTTATTTCAGCTATGCGTGTTGGACGCTTTAATTAACCATTTTTGTTCTTAATTTAGCTGATCGATGCAAACATTCGCACACAAATCACTTCGTTTCGCTCTAATCTTTCGCTGCTGCTGCTGCTGCTTTGCGGAAAGAAACTATAAAACGAATTGGCCGTCGTTTTCGAGATTGTTTATCGGTTTGCGAATTCAACCTTTTCTCACAAACAAGCTCAATGAAGTAATCGTTTGTATCAAGAAGAACAAGTGAGCTGAATGCTCAATAAGCGAACTGTTTCCCACTCATCAAACATCATCAGCAACCGTTGATCGCTTGTTTTCAAGGCTTTTTTTCCATAATCATAATCTAAAAACGCGCTCCGACAACAGCAACAGCAGCGAAGAATTTTGTTCTTGCACCTGTCACCATATGTCGTACTTCTAAATACGCCATGAATCGCGTGAACTCGCCGTGAATCGCGACTTGAAAACTTTTCGTCACGCTTTCTCACGGTCTTACTTTCGCCACTAATTAAACCAATATATCATTAAATTTCCTTCTCTCGTTCACTCATTTTGCTCGTTTCGCTTTGCACTTTTTTGCGAATCAAATTATGATTATGATTAAATAAAATCGAATGCAACGGATAACAAGCGGCGGCGAAAACAAGTGAAACTATCGAAGAAAAGTGTTCGTGATTTCACACGTGTCACGTTTAGATCAGATCGCTGAAATTGTTTTTCTTTTTTTTCGAACGCTTATTTGTTTAGCGCTTATTGTTTGCGAAATGCGTTTTCGGATGCTGATTGAATCGAAAGCGAGATTGGAAAAGGTAGCTGGAAGAGAGCGAATGGTTAAGTTTTTGACAGCTTTAGGAAAGAAGTGAAAAATAAGGCTACTCGTTGTTTACGCGATGTAGCGAGGCAGCAGAAGTAATGAATTTCGCAAAAGAAGAAGCTTTGTGTGTGTGTGTGCGCGTAAATGTTTCCCAAGACTCGGTTTTGTGAAATGCCTTTCGGCCATTTGAGCTATGAGACGAAATGAGACGGAATGAGCGAAATCAAGCTTTCGATCGCATCTGCCGACCTTGCAGCGAAATGACCATCTTTCACAATCTTTCCTGATGCGATTGCATCCTCTTTTACTTCTAATTTTGCTTGCGCTTCTTTTTCACGAGTAACGCGAGCGATATTCAGGTTCTTTAATGTTTGTCTTCAAACAGTTTTGTTTGGTAGGCAAAAAACGATACTAAAATTTCTCGACTTTCTCAAGAGACTCTCGCAGAAAGATTCGCTCTCTCACAGTACGTGAAAAGCAGGGTGTTGCTCAGACATGTTGCTTTGCTTTCCTGCTGTCGCTTACCTGCAAATTAAAACTATAAAATATAGATATAGCCGCGGAGGAAGTCGCTGATTTCCTTTTCGATACCAGCCGAAGCTGAGCTCAATGAAACTCTCTCGCTCTCTTTACTCTTCATCACTGTACCGTTTGCGAGTGAAAGCGACTGCTTTTTCATCACCATCTTCTAATATAAGTCAGACGCGATGCAATTTTTTTCTCGCAAAAATGTCGTTTAATCCTCAACTCACGTATTCAATTCATCCTCCTCTCGCACTCTGCTTCTGCCGCTGCTGTTGCTCAAATTGGTTTCGAGTACAAAAACAGTTAATTTAGAGAAAAAGCAAATTTCGAAAGAAAATTTTTTGTGAAAGAAAGTAGAATGGATCGATGCGCGCTGTGTGGAAGCATGCAGAATGTTCTTTACTTATTAAGTCTTGACACGCAAATATCTTCGGGTCTCTCGCTCCTTCTCTCTATTTTCGAGTCTCAGCTGCAAATGAAGTCTATTGAACGTTGTTGTTTGCTTCTTCTTCTTTTTCGCCTCGCAAAAAAGGTAATGACGATAAGAAAGACATGCAAAGCTGAGCAAAAGCGAAGACTAAGTGGCAGCAATTTACGGCAGCGATAGTTGTTGCTGCAAATAGAGCACTCGCAGCGCACTGCACTCCGACGCTCTTGCTCACAATGTGCCGGCGTCCACGTTTTTACGGCGAAAAGTGTTGCTTCTTTGCCGTCCGCACTGAATGCAAAGTTTGAAAAAGCAAAAACGAGTCTAACATTACTTCGAATCTAATTGCGATCAAATTGAAAGAGAGAAAAGAGATACATTTTGCTGCTTTATGTCTGCGAGTGCTGGTCGAAAGCTATTTCGAGCTCTTCTTTTGATACCGGCGTTAGCCAGCAGCGAACACCGGTTCAAAGCCAAGAGGGCAATTGTCTCGCGATGGCCCGTAGAGGCAAAATTTAATAAAGCTCGCGCTCAATTTTGTTGTGCAGCACACTTTCGCGAACCGCAAAAACCGCCGTTTCGCTGTTTGTTTGTGCAAATTGCGTTTCTCATGATTGCATTCAATCTTACACTCGACACAATAAGTGTTACTCGATAAAAAGAGATTCTTGCAGAAATTGCTCCAACCATATGTCTAGCTTTTCAATGCTTTTGCTCGCCGTCAATTCCATTTTTTTCACCAATTTTGACTTCTGCCACCTTTCAACTCGGCGATGCTCATACACACCGCAATTGGCCGTTTCGCGTGTCTTTGGGGCAGCAGCGGTTTTGTGCCGATTGCCTCGTGCGAATCACCAATTGCCGACACTCATTTGATAAGCGCTTCTGTGAAATTTGTCGAAATTGTTAGCAGCTGAGCGCAGCGCGGCACAAACATCTGTTGCGCAGATAATAATCCTTCTCCGCATCTTGCAGACCTCGATTCATCCTCTTCTCGAGAGCGCTGTGCAAGTCGATCGACTTCACTAATCCTAAATCATTATGTCTTTATGGCAAGCAAAGCACCTGCACATCACCACGACTATCTGGTGTATGCTACTGTCGGGTGCATATTAAACGCAAGCTCTGTGCCCGCAAATTAATCGCAATTTAAATGATGCAATCGCCTGCAATGGGCATTAAAAACTGTAATTGTTTAGAAAAACCAATTTGCGGCGCGCATTAAGAATTCAATTCGATTTTCAAACTTTTGCAATGATTCAAATGAAATCAAGCGAAAGCAAAACGCGATTTCGATTAATTGCGCTGAGTACATCGCAGCGCTTTCGGATTGCAAACACCGTTCGATAATTCGAGATGCAGATGATTTACGCGCATACAAGCGTGAAATGAAGAATTATGTGCTGCAAAATATGTGAATACAGCCAAAAAGTCAATATTAATCATTCATCTCTCGTGTATTTCGTCCGAAGAGATCGCGGGCTGTAAACACAAATTGGCAGAGGTGTGTTGAGCGCGAGTGTGCGCTGGAATGGACCGTACGCGGCAAGGATTGCCACCTGCCCTGTCGAGAATCGCCCGACAGCGTAGTTGGTCTATTTTTTATGAACAATGAGAGAAGAAAACATCTTCGATGGCTAAATAATACGCTCTCAAGTCACCTGCACGCAGCCGAGTGACAAATGGTGAGCGAAAATGTACGGCGATAAGTTGGTACATCGTTTCGTGACCAATACAACTATTGCAGCAAGATGCATAGTAACGACGACAGGCGTGCAGAGAAGGAGAGGGAAAAAGCGACGCAGACAAGGAAGAATTAGCTGGAAAAGCTGTAGAAACAATCGACGCCGACAGCAAGCATTGTGTCTTATGTCGCTTCTGCGCGACAATTAACAGCTCGCCGCTCTCGACAGCGATGTGCTTGCTTACAGAGAAATTTGCACGCCGATGGCAGGCGACATTGGCTTTGAATTATTTGAGTCAAGGATTGTATGTGTGCAGATTAAATTTAATCGCTGGCTTTCAGATGGTACGATTCGGAAAAAGGACAAATTGCATTTCGAATGCAATGCATTCGATGCGTTTAGCCGCGTATGATTGAAGAGCGTTCTCACAGAAGCGATGAGGGGCCGAAAAAAGTTTCTCAATTAGCGTAGAGTAGTACTATTTTTAATCGGCTTCTGCTTCTTTGGCTTCGTTAAAAACGACACGCAATCTGTTGAAGCCAAAATCGGCCGTTCGGTTATGCGTTAACCTGCCTTTAGCTGTTTAAGGATAGGATTTGCCTCAAGGTGCTGTTCAAGGGACGGGAGGGGTTCGCCGGCGGCTACGTTTTATACAGTAGTTGCTGCACAAACTTTTTTCTTCTTTCTTTCTTCAATCGATTTGAATAATCGCAAAAATTGGCCTTCTTTCGAAAAAGGAGCAAAATTTTTTCTCCAAGTATGCAAGAATGCGATGCAGTTGCGTATGCGACGTGCGCTGGCCGCCGCGGACATGTGTACACTATTTCGCGGATCGCTGCTTTCACCTGCACTTGCGGAAGTTTTCTCGAAAGCGAGTGCAGACTGCAGCGAGAGAGAAACGCAATGGACAGTGTTCGCTGCGCGGCGATTGCTCGCCGTCGGTGGATTTGCGAAACTGCTCGCAATTGTATTCAAGTGTAAATCACTTTTGCGATCATTGTTTACCATGCAAGCACTCGTCACTTTTGCGGCGCTAATTGCAATTCATAGCGCTTAGCGTCCAAGAACAAAAGGTTAGGCAACGCGAAGCAAAGCGGCACGGTGCGAAACAGATAATTACATTAAATTTAGCGAACAATTTGGCGAAGAAACGAGAGAAAAAAGCGATTTGCGTATTTACTCATTTCTTGTATAACTCAAGGCGAAGCGCTTCTCGAGAAAAGGTAAAGATTGCGATTGCGAAGGTAGGAAAGAGCAGGTGAGGTACTCTTCTGCACGAGACTATCCTATCTGGATTTGGGCTCGAGGTGACCACGCCTTAGTTGGTGATGAGGATGCTAAGGCGAGGTGTGGCTCACAGTGATGCCAATCACCTGCAGGGCCACCACACGTGCCCCATACACTTGGGGGTCTCGCGATATGGTGGAGAGACTTCTGAAGAAGTTCGTTCTCAAAGGCAGTTCAAGAAAGAACTTCGCTACTCGTGCAGACAAGTGCATTCAGTGTGCCAACAGTAGTTTCGTTCATTCATAAAGTGTAAAACAATCTGCTCACTCCGCTCCGAGTGCGTTACTGCTGCTTCTCGCCAAGTGACCGTGCTTCAGCTCTAGTCTCGCTACTGACCAAGAGTGTGGTCAACGCGATGTTGACGTAGTTTACCGCTATCTCTTCCGCACTAGAATCAATCAAAATCAGCATCAGACGCTCGCAATTATGGAGACATGTGTACTGATTCCGCCCGAGTACAGTCTAGTCTTGCGTCCGCACAATGGTCACAAGGCGCTGGACGCGAGCAAAAACGGAATTCTGAGTGCCAACGGCGGGACAGAGGCGAAGAAGAAGAGCGACGAGAATGGGAATCGATTTCACGAGATGAATGTTTGTGTTTGGAGCAATCAATACATCCGGAAGGGCACGTACTTTCTGCCGTTTCAGGGCACGATCAGATTGGATCGTTTGGAAGTCTACAGTTTATTGGATGACAACGATGTAAGTATAGAGCGCGTGAAGCCAATAGATCACATAATCGCCACCCTTTTGGGTAGTGAACAATGCCGTGTCGGGACGCGTCGCAGTCGCGATTGAGTGCCGACAGACGAGTAAATCACTGCTTTTCAGCGTGAAAAGTAAATTGCGCGAGCAGCAACCACCAAACGGGTCGCTCGTTCATGCTTCTCTGATCACCGAAATACCGTTCGCTTCTGCTGCGTGCCTTCGCGAACCACACTTTGCACAGAAGCCACCGCTGGAACTCTTGTACTCTAATACATCATCGCGCCTTCGTGTGACAAGAAAGTAATTGAAAGCGTTCCACTAAAATATGTTCACATCATTTTCGCTTAATTGCTTGTTTTGTAATCGCGCTCGAAATTGCTGCCAAACTTTTACTTGCTCATAAACAACAATCGCGCCGATCGGATTGCGATTGGCTTGCGAAGCAATTTACCATTTAAGCGATCAAATATTTCTCCATTTGAGCAATGCATTATGCGTTCGATTGCGGCTCACCGACGGCTAACTGTTTAATGAATTATAGAGAGTAATTAAGCGAAAATGAACGGGTATAGGCTGTGTGCGCGCTAGGTGTATGCCGACAGCGAAGTGTATCGCGGCGAGTTTTTCAATCGAGCGCTCGCACACATTTCGAAATTGCGTTTTGAGAAGAATGAAAAGCGAAGAAAACGTAGCGAATGTTTAGCCACTTGACAACTAATAAGTTGCTTTTTGATTAATTACTCGTTTATAATCAACGTAGGATTACGACTAAAACGCTAAATAGCCAACCACCACTTGCTCTTTCCATACTCTCGCTCATTCGCTTACTCGCTTTTCACTACTTTCTCATTGCCGTCAATGTTGCCTGCCTTAGCACGTACAAGTGTGTGTGCAATTTACTCTCTCCGCTGCCTGCTCCTACTCAGCTGTATCTCTCGCGCGGTTTTTCGCGCTTTGCATCATGCCGAATGCGGCTGTTCTGCTCACGCTTCTCGGTTCACTAGATTGCCGCGCGCCAAATTGTGTTACTTTCATTTTTCGACTCATTCTCACTTTCATTACACTATCTACTCGCAATCGTTGCTTATCACACCTCTGCAGAAAGTGAGTGAGGCAGCGAGCGCGAAAGAAGCAGAGATATTGACGGTCAGTGCTTTTTAGCACCTTCTAAAATACACAAACACACCGCTCGCAATAAACGAAAATATTTGAAAACAATTCAAGTTCTTTTGCAGTTCGCAATTTTAAACATGAGAAGCATTTCGAAAACGCAAAACTTTACGATAGTCGAGGCAGAGAAAGAGAAAAAATGTGCGAATTTTTGCTTTCTTCTGGCGCTGGTAAAACGAAAACGGTATACGCTTTTAATCGATAGCTTCGATCGCCGAGTGTATCATTTACACGTCGTTCAAATGCACATTATATAGGGCTTTTCTTCGGGAAACGCTGCAAAAAGCGAAGTGAATAGAGGCGAAAAGCAATCGCATCTGACAGTGATTTTATACGTTTGATGTTGTCAAGTTATAATTTCGGGATTCATTACTGATAGCCGCAACGGTCGTTTTCTGTCACATTATTTACAGCGCCCTTTTCCAAGCTGCAGACAGTGAAAAAGTTTTTCTCGCTTTCGGCGAAGAGCGAAAAAACGAAACTTTTTTCACTTTCTGTTTTTTTTCTCGCTCTTCTCTCATCGAGCATTACCTGTTGAAACGAACGCGAGACTATAATCTAGCCGCGTCTTAAACTAGTACTTATCATTTTTCATTGAATCCGGCGAGAAGCAGCGAGAGCGAGCGAGCGAGCGAGCGATGCAATATCAATTTGTGGTCACTATTTCCTAAAAATACGAAATTTGCGTGCAAATAGCTGAAAATCACTCGTCTTCACTCGAATTGACGTGCGATCGGCCCGGCGAGCGTTCGAAGCGACTGCTTCATTTCGATCGTCGCGATTGTCGAGTGTACGTGCGTTTGCTCGAGCAAATGCATTCATACATCCACACCTTCGCCGGAGTGACGCTCGGCCGAAAAAGTGGCTGAGAACTGCTCTCGGTGTAAAGGGCAGTGGCCGTGATGAGAGCGGCGAAATATCGCCGCAGCGATTATGTTTGTGTGCTGTGAGCGAACAAAGATGCGCTTTTTGCATGTTATAGGAACAATTTTGAAGGTGAACTAAAAACGATCACATGAAACAAGTCTTTATGGCTGTGATCGAGCAGATATGGCAATAGAGATTGTATGATATTCTTGTGTAACCAGTGGCATAACCAACGGCTATGGAAGAGGAGAACGCCTATAATTAGATGCTATCCTCGATGTATGTAAACGGTAATCTCAGACGTACAGCACCACAATGCCTTTGGATATGGGCGAGGCTCGCGTACCTCATTGCAATTGATGCTGAGTCCTATTTCTGCAAACATTGACTCTTATTGAAAGAAGCAGCAACTTGAGACAAACGAAAAAGGTTTATGAATCGAGCCGTTCTCACATCCCAAATGTGCCGATCTACAGGCAGCATCGTTAATCGCTGCTCGATTCCCGAACTGCAATCAGCACTGCAATTGGAACAGTGAGAAGAGAAGCGAAGCGAGTTGCGGAGGACGAATTTATAAATATCCTAATTGCTGTTACAGATTCCTATCTGTTTACTTTGCTTTGCCAAATTCGTTCGCTTCTCGCTGCATTCGCTCCATTCATTTTCCAGCTATCGACGCTTGGCAGCATTAGGCGGCCTCGAATACTCGAAATGCTTCTCGTGATTAATTGCTATCGTTCTCCAATTAGAGATGATTACTGCTAATGAAGATATTATTGTTTATTGCTTCCAAGCATGTGAATGCTTGCGAGCGATTGCGAGCTGATTAGCAGTCGATTGTTTGCGGAGTAGGACGCATTCATTCAAAATCCATAAAAATTTAAATATCTTTGCGTTGAAAAAGTATTCACAATCCATATCAAACGTCGAGCGTTCATTTCTATAGAAATTTGCATTTTTTCAATCAATTATCACCTGAAATTAAGCCACTAAATTACACTTTTTCAATGTTTTGTCTCAAAAAGCAATTTGAATTTAATATTAATGATATTTAATGCTGCAGTTAAGAAACGAGAGCAGAGTAAAAGATATTTATGACTTCCTCCTTAATGGCTCGCAATTCGGAGCGAAACCTTGTATTTACTTTCGGCCGTTGCTGCAGCCGCTGCGCGATTGTGCTATTCGAGTTGCATTAATTCATAATTGGATTAAACGCACGCACAAAAAAGAAAGTTGATTGAAAATCTGACGAACACAATTTTCTTCTCGAATTGATTTTTGCGCTAAATTATCGCGATCTAATTTCCATTTCATCATTGCGCACAAACAGATTCGCCATAAATTCGGTTGCTTCGACGAAATTCAAGAGGTGGACAATCAAAAGGTGCGACACTGCAATTGGATCCGCTTCTTGCGACACATCAACACGCTGAGCAGCGAAGTGAACTTGATCGGCCGCATTGTGCATGGAGAGGTCATTTACGAGACTATAACAAACGTATCGCCAAACACCGAGATGATAGTTTATTACGATGCGAAAAAGCTTCACGATTCATCGTATCCGTCACTTTATCCATCGCTATTCACCCCATCGCCTCTTTTGCACAGCCATAATCATCACGCATTTATTTGTAGACAAGCATTGCAAGGTAACGAGCAATACTTCGATACCCGTAATTGGCGGCGATTTAAACGCTATGCTACCGGCAGCATCGAAAGCTTTTCTCCTGCGCGGCGAACGCATCCTCGATTCACGCACGCTTCGGCAATAAGCCACGCGTGATAATGCACACATAAATTTCGCATGCATCCCACTCGATAGCGCAGAGATTTTTAACCTCTAAATTCAACTGAAATTGCCTCACTTCGAATTTTTCTTTAGCTTGACGTTAATAAAACATAAACTTCACGAATTCGCTCACAGGTATCTCCGACTATATCCTCAATTTTCATTACATGCTTAATCGCAATGATAAAGTGCTTTTGCAATATCAATCAAATTGCAAATTAATATGCCTCTGCGTTTTGTTCTCCACCATATAATTGATCGCATTTCATTAACGCCATTCATTTCAATCTTTGCAAACCCACGTCTCACTCGAACTGACGCTTCCCTCCACAGATAGTCCGTTAGATTTGTCCATGTCACTCATCAAGTCGCCATCGTCGCCCGAATGCAAGACAGCCGACTCCACTCCACTCTCATTAGATCTCTCTAAGTCATCCTCATACGCATCCTCCACCTCATCGGTCGCATCGCCGAACGCATCACTTTCGCCCTCGAGTGTTAATAGCAGCGGTGTGAACAATAACACCCAAGCGAACGGTAGCAAAGCAAACATAAAGCATTCTGGTATTAATGGAAATCATGAAGTGCCAATCAATCTAAACGGCGCCGGTAACTCGCCAACACCTCTCGCGAACAGCACAGGTATCAACAAAGCAGGTGCGAGAGGCACTGCGCTCAGCAACGGCATCGTGAAGAAGCCCAGGGAGCGAACCATGCTGCCTTGCGAATACTGCGGCAAGGCTTTCGATCGGCCGTCGCTGCTGCGGAGACACCTTCGAACCCACACAGGTACGAACTGTGATCGAGGTCAGGTTTAATCGCGCTTGTATCGCGCGATCTTAAGTCACGACTGACATCGAAACTGATGGCAGTAAAGAGGAAGCGCTGTGTGTAGTAGACAGCGAGTTCGCTGATGGCTGCTGCGCTTGTAAAGCAGTAAAGTTTGACGAGTGGCAAACAAAAGAAAAAGTTTCGGCAAAGAGCTGCGAAGAGATGCTTTACTGCGTAATCCTTTTCGAATCGCGCACACCGATAATTGATGAAATTTTGAAACGCCGACTCTCTTTGAACAGGCGAAAAGCCACACGTTTGCGATGTTTGCGGAAAAGGTTTCAGCACGTCGTCTTCGCTCAACACTCACCGTAGAATACACTCGGGCGAAAAGCCGCACCAGTGCACAGTTTGCGGCAAAAGATTTACGGCCTCTTCGAATCTTTATTATCACAGAATGACCCACAATAAGGTGAGCTATCATCAAATTAAATTTTTAAGTTCTTTTACCCTCTGGAATTACGTGAAGCAGCAGCAGCGTTTAATTTCTCTCTTCCATTATCGTCGAGCCTAGCGCTCGAAATTTATTGCACTTGCTTATAATTACGCAAAAAACTTAATTAGCAATAATAGTGGCTGTGTGCAGCGAACCATTGCATCGTCTTTCACTCGCTTCCACTTGTGTGTTTTGCCATCGCAATTAAATCGAGATCAATCTCTGCGCGATCTGCAACACATTCAAATTGCCAGCATCCATCTCGAGAACAATTTTCAACTCGATTTGAATCGAGCAAATCGAAAATTTGCTGTGAATCTCATTGAATATTTCGCTTGTTACCCTCAATCGGGTGCAGTTATGACCACTCCGAAAAACGCGCATTCCTCGTGCGCTAAAAAGTAACGAAGCGTTTACGGCTTCGAAGAATCACCCGATATTTTCGCAACTTTTATTAACATGGGTGTGGTGAACGACTGATGTTATTCTGGGCTCTTTTCATCGCACTCGAACTAACCGCCAACTTGCGCGGACATAGGCACGCATAATGCCGCGGGTCTGTCCCTCGAATGGGCCGTGGGACAGGCCATAAGGTTCTGAGGGCTAGTTGCAGCCTTAAACAGACGCGGCATTCGGCTAGCAGAGAAAGGGAGAGAGAAGAGAATAAAAAAGGCTGAAACAAGGAGCGGTCAAATGGCAAAGTAATCTCGCATTTTGAAAGAAAGGTGCATTTATTCCCAACACACCTTACTTTCTGGTATTGCTCTCCGAGAATTTGATGCATCTCCGAAAGCAATTCGCTGCAGATTGCATCGGCGACCGCTGCAGTCGGACAGTGTGTGTGGTGATCGCGTTGTTTATGTTTAGCGAAAGCGAGCGACGAAAGGAAATGCTTACAAACACACCTACTCCAGAAACTACTATTAACCAGGAATCTTGAATGGGTTAAGAAATCATCCGCCCTTTTAATGAGCTTAGCTCGCATTTTCGCAACTGTCACTTAAGTGTACCGTTAAAACGCTTGACATAGACGCTCGCAGCGCGTTCCATATCCATAACTAATCGCACGTTGAAACGCCGAAAAATTTCGGCGAATTTCGAGGCTCGACGCGAAGAAATTAGAGGAAAGGGCTCGGCAGGCTTCGGTGGACGGGCGAGTTTCTGTGGGTAGCGCAAGCTTTTATGTGCTTTATGATTTAAGCGAGCACAGCGACGGGGCTTTTCAAGCTGCAAGCATCTCATTTAGACTTTTGGCACCTTCTAATTATACACATTAATGATGTTTGCCTGCGAAACAATTTCGCAGCCGCGCGGCGTACCCAATTTAAACGTATGCATGCGATGCCATTTCGGCGCTCGATTTCCAATCACTTGATTTCGCAAATCGCAAACACTCCCAAATATATTCCGATTGCGTGCGAAGATTTCGAAAGTAAAAATATACACACGCTTTGGGTGTATCTCGAGCGCGGAGTCGTAACAAAACGCTCGGTGTCGAGCGGTTAGTAAATCACAAGTTTCTCGTCTCGTAAAGCGCATCGCGATAAAACGCTCTTCGCTTCGGTTATCGCTGTCCTTTTACACTCAACTTCTCGCCGTGTTTTTCAAACGCGAAACATTCTTTCGAACCAAGACGATCGAGTAAAATGATTGAGTGTAGAGACAGACGAAATGCGGACACATCAAAGTTTATTGCGAGAGATGAGACTCGAGATGGCGAAATCAAAACGCACTATTCGGCGATATCAAATTGCCGAAATTGGCGATTTTTTTCTTGCGGAGAGAAAAAAGTTTTTGAAAAAATTGGCAAAAATTTGCGTTTGAGAGTAATTTGAAGCCATCAAATATTAATTGGCGATTGATAGCGAATGAAATGATTCGTAATTTTCAATTAGCGAGCGAAAAGCGGAGAACGAATTGAAGCAAAATTGCGAAAGCTTTTGTCCGCTATTTTATAGCAATCGTTACGCGTGATAATAAAAAGAACTTAAATGAATCCTTCGGTCACGCAATTAATTAAGCGCAAGAAGGCAGAAACGATCGACGGACGCGAAATCGATTTATTGTGAATAAAGAGAATGAGCGAAAAAAGCGTTTTACGCCGAAAACGAGTGAATGAGTGCGGAGATGCATGTTTTATGAATGAAATGCGAAGAGTTAGAGCAGCAGCAGCAGCAGCTTAATGTTTGCAACACGAATTTCGGAGATTAGCTGTTCGCGCAAATCGCAGTAATTCGAGATCATTGACATGCGGCACTTAATCTCACTCGCTCACTCGCTTTTTCGCGCTTTTGCACTCACTTTCTGCCATAAACTTCGCTGCCAAATTGAATGCAGCTTTTGTCGTAATTTTGAAAATAATAATCGCATAATTACGGAAGAATGCGACGATGGAAATGACGCGTCGGGTAATCACTTTAGCGCAGTGCAGGTAGAAGTGGTGGTTAATTGCATAACAAGGCTTGATAAGGAAATAAATAGATTTTGCGCGGCGAATAACTCTCACGCAATCGAATCGATTGGCTGTGTGATTGATACTCTGCCGATTGACAAGTCTCATTACGGCGATTCTCAGCGAATATCGGCTGGTAAGCAGAAACCGAGAGCATCTCACAAAACATCCTACGTATTAATGAGTAAATCCACACCCTTCGATGCGTTCTTAATTGCAGATTGTGTACGAGCCTCGTTTCGCGGTTCGCTTTTGCAGCGATCGCACACCGCTCGCCGCATTCACGTTCGATTTGAATTTTAGACCGGCGATAAGCAGCAACAGCAGCAGCAGCGGCCTTTGCGAACGATTGCGAGCGCAAAATGCTTAATTACAATTTTGTTAGTCGCTTCGATTTATTGTAGTTAACCTTAAAGGGTGTGTGATCGCGCTATACCCTGAGCGGTGATCGAGCCCTGAGGCCAAGGGGTGGCTGCTGTCGTAATACAGGAGCCGAAAAAGGTTCTGAACCAAGGTCAATTGCAGTTCGCAGTACTAAACTTGACAGTTTGATCACGCAATACGGCAATGAATTGGGATATATTATATTGGCTGCAAAAAACGCTCTCATCTCGTGCTCGCGATTCGCTCTATGCGAGCTCTCATTACGCTCGCTGCGATCATCACTCGAGAAGCTCTCTTCTGCTACTGTTTATCTGGCTGGCCGCTGCACGCCGTGTACCTGCCGCTGCTTCTGCTGTTGTTGCTGCCGCTGCACGACAGCCATAAAGCCCAAAGCGAAGCCGAGTTGCTACGCCTCGGGTCACGTCCTAAACGAGTAGTCTCATAACGAACAATTTCCCTTTTAAGGGACTGAAAATTTTCTCAGGATCTGCTCGCAAAGACAGTGCAAATTTCAAGTGTAGTGCGAGTATTCACCTCGCTCGCGGCGAATCACAGCGACTAGCATCTTCCACATATACGCAATTCTGTAGATCTGGTAATGATGATAATCATCACAATGATCATTTAGGCTTTCAATGAATTTATGCACAACATGACACTTGTGGACACGCAAATTGTCTAAATGCAACTATAATGCTGCTATTATCTCTTGCTGCAATCATCATTCGGATGCTGTTGCTGCTTCCACCAGCAATTAATTGCGTACTCCATACAAAGCGATTTCAATTTATGAAATTATGAGCGCAGCGCAGTAATTGCAGTGATTTAATCGCTTCTCTCCGCTCTTTCCTCATCTCTTCTAGGAAAAGCCTCACAAATGCACGCTGTGCTCCAAGTCGTTTCCGACGCCGGGCGATCTCAAGAGCCACATGTACGTCCACAATGGCTCCTGGCCGTTCAAATGTCACATTTGCAATCGCGGCTTCAGCAAGCAGACCAATCTCCGCAATCACATGTATCTTCACACAGGTGAGTCGAACGGCAGAGTTTGATTTACAGTTACGCTCATGTGATGCGGCGCTTGCAAAACGAATGGGTTCTCGTTTCAATTTATTTTCGCTATCAACCGAAGCGCATCTGATCGTCTTCAGCAGGTGTGCTGCCGTTCGCGTCGAAATTAATTAAAACAAGCGCACGATTAATTTCGTGTGCAGAAAAGCAGTGAAAACAAGCGATAATCGCGACGATACGTTCAGTGTACGATTGCGATTTGCGATTAGCGTTACTTAGCATGAGGAAAGTTGAGTTTGTCGTCTGTCTGTTAATCGCTTTTTTCTCCGGTTAAAATCCGGTCGCAATTTTAAATATTCACTGCATGTAACTTTCGCAAGAAATGAATAAAGAAGTAAACATTGAAGCCGCTTCATTGGCGTCCGTTAATCTAATGGCTTACTTGCCTTCTTCTTCAGGTGACAGACCTCATGAATGCGAAGTGTGCCAAAAGAAGTTCGCTCTGGCGTGTAATCTGAGGGCGCACTTGAAAACGCACGAAGAACCGCAAAACGAGCGCTGTCAGCGTTGCGGTCGCGAATTTCCGACTGCGACTGGATTGGTCACGTTCGGCTGCTGCCACGAGTGCTACCACAACAGCCACGGAATTCCACTTTTGCGACAGAAATGAAGAAGGGGCGAAAGTCAAGCAAAGTTTTTTGGTTCAGGGATTAACCGGAGGCAAGGCGCTGCATTTTGTAACATAGTTATACACACATAATGTGAACGAGCTGAGTTTTGTTCCCACACCTTGTTTGCTCAACTAATTTTGTACAAAATGGACCCGAGCGAGGCGCGCGCGTGTCCAATTCGCCGACGCGCGACGTGTTGTTGTCCGAAGCGGTCGGGTGCAGCGACGCAAGAAGCTCACAACAGGCAATTACGAAACCGAGTGACAGCGAGGAGAAAGAGAGAGCGCGAGAGAAGAGAGAGAAGCCGAGGTTCGACATGGCGAATTTCTCTTTTTGAAGACAACAGAAAAAATTTGATAATCATAATAACTGTAATCAAAATTTTTGCCTCAAAAATATTTTTTTACCAGTTTAATTATGCAGAAAAACACGAACGCAAAACGCTTTTTGTTCTTCACTTTTTCAACTTTCAGAACTTCACTGAGACGCATTCAGCTTTCATACGCCATAAAACATGTAATTAGAGTGGATGCTATAAAAGTGTGTATCAAATAACCGTCGATATGTACCTTTCCTTCTGCGTTCAGAGATCGCATCGAAAAATCGCGAGTGTATAATTTTGATCGCAACTCGGCGATTGAGTGGCTACCGACGAATTTGCATATTTATCTTCTTTGGGTTCTTAACTATATTCGCATCGTTTTGTTTCATAATCTCGTTTGCTTTTATGTGCTAAAAGTTTTATTTAAAGCAAGCAATTCACTGCCTTTTAAAAGTTTCACTGTTTTCTCGCAATCGAAACACTGTATTGCAATAAAGAGAGCGTACCGAATTGCAAGCCTTTCTGTTTCAGTCGCTCCGCTAGCGTCTAGCATTGTTCTAACTGCGCCAACTGTTTTCGTCGAATACGGTTTGAGAAATGACCTCAATTATTACGCCGGTAACCAGAAGCTAATCGAACGGGCATTCGTTTTCAGGCCCGAAGGCTGAATCGATCGATTGCGCGTTTGTTTCTCGCTCTCTCGATTCACATTTTTTGTTTCGCTCTTTCTGCGCGAATATAAATTTGCAACTCGACGCGGAATTTACGGTAGCCTCGTCAGGCAAGCCTCGCCTGATTCAGACGAGGTCTCTCATATTAAAGAAGGTCTCTCATTTGCAACTAATGAAAATCTAGCATTTCGCTTTGCAAATCGCTTCTCACTAATGGCCGCGAGCGGTGCGCGGATCGAATGGAATCGCGGCTCTCGATGCTGAATGTATCACAATTCTCGCTCTCTGTGCACTGCACATCGCTTTCAACGAGTGATTGCGCACTTGCTCGCCTTATGAGCGCTTTCTCTCCATCTCCATCTCTCTGCTCGCGAAGGCGCACAAAGTAAACGCGAGATGCATGAAGCCTATAATTTGCTGCTACCGAATGGCGACTGCATTCTCCTCCATCTGCCACCACATGCATATTTCTTCTCGCATTCGTTTCTGAAAAAGATGAAAGAGAGTGCATAACACGCATTAGGATGTGCCCATTTCTGCAAATTGCAGTTTCAGAAATTGCAGTGACTTACAGTGAAAACGGCGTTTCGCCAATGGCGCTTCTCTGCAACTCTAATCACAGTGTTCTGACACACATCAGCGAGAGAAACTGTAATGCACTGTCGGCATTCGCCAAGTGGCTATTGCGAGAGCTCGAAAGTGGCTATTCGAAGCAGCATTCTACTCGAGAACAAAAGCCGGTATCGCTCGAGAAATGCGCTTTCGAAATGGTTGTTTTCAAAATGAAAGTAATTTCGCTGCAATAATCCTGTCTGATGCCCCGACATCGGATGTGCGAGCAGCTAGATGCAGTCGCTTACTGCAGGCAGATCGCTGCCTCAATTAATCACAACTTTTGTGGAGCAATGACTGAGCGTTGCGTAAGTCGAGAGACGACCTCAGCGAGTATTGTTAATTTGCAGACACGAGACACTCGAAATATTTCAGTAGATTACAGCGCGTCGTGTGCCGTACCTTCTTCTTTTTCATTATCTCCGCTGCCCGCTCGGCGATCGCAAACAGGATATTTTGGCCGACATTCGCTGCTATTCAAGCCGATCGCGCAATGTTTTGCTTCTTAAGCACGGTCCTGCTGTGAGTTTAGACACAAGTTTGCGGAAAATGCGCTTCTCGAGAAATATGTTAAATACTTGTTGTGGCGCTGCAATTTGATTAGCCAAATTTGCGTTTCGAAAAGAAATGCTTTCAACGCTAACTGTAATCGCCGATAATTATTATAATATACGCCACGAGCATCATCTCAACGGAGAGGAGATCGATACGAGGCCGAGATCCGGGACTTACTCGCGACCGTTGCCAGACACAGCACCTGGTTTCGCTTCGCTTTAGATTACTTTCTTTCGAGCGTTGCGACGCTGCATCCATCAATTAGTTCATAATTGTCCGCATCGGTCGCAGCTGCTTCGCACTAATTATTTTCATCTCTTCTTCTCATTCTTCTCTAACAATACAACAACAATCATCTCTTCTCGCGCCGAGACCGTAATTGCTCTACTCTCTCTCTAAAGTGGCCCTGTCAATTCGCTCATCTTTCTTTCATCTTTGTGTGTCTAGAAGAACGTAGCAGCTTTCATTGCCGCTATTGTATCGGCGCAATGCATCGCACAACCATTCGCACTCATTTATGTGCTCGTTGAAAACTGTAAAAGTAGATTTATGCCACACACACACACACTCGAACACAAACACAGCCACAACTCTCTCCACTTTTGCGCTTAATTTTCGGTTTCTATTTAATGAGAGAAAAAAACTTTCTCAAAAAGCTATCGTTTGTGGCATTGTGGCCTGAAACGACTGCCGAACCCAAATTTTCAATTTGATTATCGCGATATTGCATCAAAGAGTAAAATTGGGCGTTGAGTTTTCAAGTGTTGTACGCGATTCGAGTAAATAATTGAAAGATTGAAACAAGACGAGAGAAAAAAGAAGCTAAAGATTGAAAACCATTTCGCACCGAAAATAAAGCGATACATAAATTGTGATAATTTAAAAAGTTTTCGGGAAAAATTATAAATAAAGCGCTGTGCTTATATTTTTCTTGGAAGTATTCTCGATTAAAACTATCGAATTCTCAGCAAGTTCTTTATTTTTATAAGCAATAAGTTAGACATTGATTATTACTGACTGTCAGTATAAATGGCAATACTCAAGTCACGATTATTTTCATTCTCTCAAGTGGAGAGAAGCATAAAAAATGTGTAATTTTTATAAAAAATGGAAACGAAGAAAAAACTTTCGAGGCAATATCGCGAGAAGAAGAAGAAGAAGAAGAAGAAATTAGCTCAACGATTTCGAGTGATCAATTTGTTTCGTGTTTTGAGCGGCGATTTACTTGTTTGTTTAAGAAAAGAAGAACAAGAAGAAAAACTTTTTTCTTTAATGATTACAAGCGAATTAGCCAAAACTTATAATTTATGTCCTATTTTCAGTGCGCGCATTACGGCGCGCTTTCTGCGAATTTCAAAGCTAATCTCGTAGTCATTTACAAAAGGTAAAATATCGTTCGAATAAACAATTTTTTGCATTCTAATATGATTCTGTGTATAATTTTTAATGAAATTCGCCTTGAGAATATTTTATCTTCTTTTCGTTTTTTCTTCTTCTTCCACCATTCAAAACTGTGAGCAATTCTAATAAATTTCAAAACTTGTAATATGATATGAAGAAGTATTTTTAAGAAAACCTTCAAACTAAACTTTTCTTTCTTCTTCTTCACACACATTTTCAACAATTTTGTTCACACATTTTCACCGGCGAAATACACGAGAAAAGTGTTTCATAGAAAACCTTTTTTGAAAATAGCAGCTAGTAAGGCACAGCTAACAGGATAAAAATTTCTCAGCCTTCGAATGAAAAACAATTTGAAAATAACTGTAATTAAACGAGAATGCTTGTGTTGAGAGTAATTTCCGCTTTTTTCGATACGCATTTTACAGAGAAAATGAAATGGTGATGAATTAGCGAGAAATAAGGTGAATTTTTAGCCTGAAAGCAAAAAAAGTTGCACTTTTTTTCTCTCATAAAGACAGTATCGGATTTTGAGTAAGTAAAGCGGAACTTATAGTGCGTAAAACGTGATCGCAATTTCTGCTTAAATTCTCGCAGAAATCGACAATTTTTTAATGAACTTATTACATATGCTTTACATAAAACAGAAGCGGTTGAAAAAACACGAGAGAAAATGGATTAAATTTCTTTTTCACTCCTATTCTCTTAATTGTTGGAAAAACTTTTTTTAAGTTCATGGCGGCGTAGCATCAAGGTTTATGATGTAAATGCTTTACAATTCTAAAATAAGGTGTTAAAAGCTAATTACTGCTGTAAAGCAATGAAATTTAAACTAAACCCATTTATTCGGGAAAAAATTTTAATTAATTTATTCTAATTTTAGTTTTAATTTATTTTTTTCCCTTTTTGAATTTAATGAATAATCAAACAAATTTTGCGAAAGAACGTAAAAGTGGTCGAAAAAAGTTTTTTTGGAGCAGCGAGCGAAACGAATACTCAGAAATGATGAATGAACGCGAGCGTGATGCGTGTGGAAGTAGCAAAAGCTGTAACAAACGATAAATAATAAAAGAGTTTTGGCTTCGCTTGTTTTCGCAGAAAAGCATCGCTCGAAAGCATCGCTGCGATGATTGCTGCCCAGTTTTTTGCTGCGAATTTTGTCGGATGCGTAACAAAAACAAAGTAGACTCCATTTTTTGTTTCGCAAATAATTTTTTGTGAAAATTGAGACAAATTCATATACAGTTCGCACGATAAGCATCTTGAAATTATAATGGCAGTGAAATGAAATGAGTGAGAGCAGATCGGAGCAGCGAGAGAAGCGTTCGAGCCGTGAACAAGCCGTGTGTTCGAAATATTTGAATTACAATATTTTTATTTATTGCCCGAGTAGAAAAAAACATTTTTTCTACCCGTCGTTTTCTCGGGGCACGAAAAAGAGCGAAGAACAGTAGCGAAAGCGTGCTCTGCCCCGGGCTCAACTTATTCCGTGCCTCAATTTTTTCTTCGTGAAGTTCAGTAGCGATTTCGAGCAGAAGCTCGGTACATTTCATAGGGTAATCTAAGGCAGAGAGCAGAGAGAAGATTGTTATGTAAGTAATGACGGGGGACAAAAGAAGAAGAAGACGGTTAGAGAGTGATCGGCAGGTGCTCGACACAAGTGTCTATTTCATGCTTAGGTTCAAAAGGTCTGCGACCCTTGCGCTAATGCCGTGATTTAAGAGACCTTTAAACAAGTCGCAGTGAAGCCGTGAAATAGACAAGCAAAGTTCGCCTCGTTTCTGTTCGCTCTGCGCGAATTTCTATTTAAACAACGACCGTCTACAGTCGCGCAAAGTGTGGACTTGCACTCGTTCAAATGGAGAAGTTGAACACGAAAGGCGCGATGACCTTAAACAGTAATAATCTGCATCTTGCATACAAATTACTTGATACCGAAACCGAGTATCTTTACCAGCGAATGCAGCTGACAGACACTCATTTCGCCGTCATCGCTTTCGAGTTTTACCTCGATTCTCGCTCGGCGCATAGTTTGCAATCGCGCCTTTGTGATCGCTTCGAGCGCGGAAGACGTACCGAAGTCAATGACAGATGTTTGTTACATTTTTGCGCATTCGGTTATCGGTCGCCGAAAAAAATTTCAAGTTGCATCAAACTGTTGCATTAGCTTCGAGTGATTGATTACGTTTATTAATGCTTACTAACAATATCTGCCTCGCTGTCAATTCAAACGTTTATCTGCGCGAAAGAGACAAAAATCGGAAAACGAATCTCCAGTTTTCTTCACGACCAATCGCCAATTAAGCGATCGCCGAAAGCAGCGCGAAAGCGAAGATAACGTACAAGTTGAGATCATAAAAACGTTTCTTTAATGGCATTTTCACTGCCGAAAAATTGTTGAATTGTACTCAACGCTGTAAAGTCGCTGTTCAAAAATATTTTTTATGTCGAAAAAAGCAGCAGCGCAAATATGGTTTTATGTTCGATTCGAGTTATTCAAACATATTTATGGCTCGATAGAGCCAACAGTTAAGCGATACAAAACTGAAAGTTCGCGAATCGTAATTGTTAACTGCTGCTAATTGCGAGCTACACGAATCGAGTTCATTTTCTCGAATCGAAATTTTCGCTTAATCACGAAAGCAGTGAGGAAGATGTGATCAGGGCGGTGGTGTTTATCAAGATTTCAAGCGCAAACTCTTTCACATTTCGCATTCGCGATTTTTTTCGTTCGGCTCGAAAAAATGAATTTTAAATTTTTTGATGAAATTAAGAATATTTCAGTGTTTTGAAATTTGAAAATTTCTTTTCGCTCACAATTGATTTCGAGGAAAAACTAATTCGAATTGCGCAGAGTTTGATTTGATTGATTCGCTGCGTGTTTGTTGAAAGTAGAGAAAATTGATTTTAAAAATACGGCGAAAACAGTGAATAATTGAACGCACAAATCGCTACTGCGCGTAATTAATTAATCGCGCGAAGGAAATTGTTAATTTCGTTTTGAGGGTCTCGACTAATTTCGCTCCAACGAAGCGAAATTTCTTCAGAAACGAAAATGCCACAAGCGGTGTGTGATCGTTTGAGGTGAGTTTGCTGTAACACTCGTGTCTAAATACCGCGACTGTTAATCGCGTTTCGGGAGTTGGCCCTCTCTGCAATTTAATCACCCTTATATTCGCAAAATAAGTTGACCAAATTCTCGGCGTTTCGGTCTGAGAACAATTCATTTCACGAGTGATTGAAGCGAAATCAATGCGAAAATCAAATTTTGCCTGTTTTTTATGCGAGTGTCGATTATTTTTTATTTCGTTCGCTCGTTGATGAGTTGAAATACAAATTACTCGCTACGCTTATTGGATGCATTTTACACACAATACGGGTATAATAATAATAAATGGCTTTTACCAAAATGTGCACCCATTGCATAAGTTTGTTTTGAAGCGATCAAATGCGTAAAACACTCATTGCTGCTGTATTTTAATAAGCGCACGTAAAAGGACGAGCGAAATGGCGATAAGTAGAGAGAAAAATTACTTTCTTAGAAGAGATATCGCGTACGCGGTGCAATTTCCTCCTCCGCGAGTGCATAATACCTTTTTCAGCGAGTAATTTACTGACTCTGATTGCAGGCAGCGATCGTGATTTCTTTGTCAAACCGACCGAAACTATTCGCGGCGTTTCCGTAATTTTCGCGAACAGTATGGTTTCTATTCTCTTTTCTCTCGCTGGCTCGCTCGCTTGTTGTGAAAAGAATAGACGCAATACGAAGAATCTTGTTCGTGAGAAGCGGTGAAGTGAGAGCAAAAGCAAAAGTTGTGCACGACATGCAAAACAGTGATTACACCGGCATCGCTGCCTTGTAAGAAGTTGCTGCATATGCAGCGAACAATGCCGGAAACGTTGTGTAGCATCGATTTGTCGAGCAGCACACCATGTTTTTTCCTTGAAGTAATCATTTTTCAGAGCGGCAAAAAACGCTGCACTTTCGAAATCGTATTTAATAAATGTGCATTTCTCTACGCGTGCATTAATATCTGTTCAAGCGCTTAAATGAATCATTAATAATAAAAACATATTTTTTCTCTTCTTCTTCATCGCATCTTCCAAATGCATTCCTATCGCAACGCTTGTTCCTTTCTTTAAGTGCCATTTTCGATGCCATGAAAAACGACTGACGACCGAAAAGCGAGCGACAAATGTAACACTTTGCATGCGTTCCTCGAATTGTGCGCACTTTTGAAAAAAAAATTAAGATTTCGAGAGCAAATTATCGCGCCGAGTCGTAGCCGAAATAGAAAAAACCGAGCGCATGTAATAAATATTGTTTTCAAAGCAACACTTGGTTCATTTCGCTTTTTTCGCAAACTTTTGCGTGTAATTCGAGCAGATTTCGCCAAGTGCGAACACACACACACACACAACGCACACGATATGGTGGCAAAAAAGCGTTTTTCTAATTGCGTTCGCCGCTGTGTTTTGGGTGAAGTAACGCACGAAAATGAATATTTCATCAGGTGTAAATTAAGCCGAGCTGGAACCGATCGGCAAACTGCGTTATTTTTTTTCCTCGCAGCAAATGCGAATCAAATCGCTCATCATTTACACCAAACTGTGGCCGCTGATTTCTCTGTGTGCGGCATCGGAACAAAACACCTTTGAAATACGCATTTACTTTGCGTAGCTGCGAATACCACATCGAGCGTAGATCATTTTTCAAGCTTAAGAGTTTCTTTTTGAAGCGCCTGAAAGTGAATCTAATGTATCAAGCTTCGATTATATTTCGAAAGCATTTCGAAATTATAACCTCTTCTGCGGCGCGCAGAATTTAATTTTGATCGAATGTGGAAATTAACGCTGCATTAAGCGATGCGAGTATTTAGTAAACAGATGATATTTTTCATCCTCAAGGCTTGTTTAACGTTTTGTGTGTGCGCGAAATTTATTCTCGAGCAAAAAAAGTCCAATCGACGCGCAAACAAAGAGCGAGAAAAGAAAAAAATTTCATTTGCGTCGTTTTTGAAGGACAGTCGCAGGCAAAATGAAAACTACGTACGCAGAATACGGAAACACGACGATATTAAGTTTAAATTACCAGTTGAACAAAATAAGCACCATATACACCTTACGGCGCTTTGCTCATTTGCATAATCTTAAATCACATTACTTAATAACTTTTGAATGTAAAACAAGGCTAATAAGCGTTCAATAAAATGAGTTTCGCAGAAAAATAGACCCTTTCGCAACTTCTTCTTGTTCTTTGCCCTTCTGCTCGCTGACAACTGTTCTTCGGCTACGTAGCGGCAATCAATGGCGGAACCAATCGAAACCGATCGACAATTCATTTGCATTTTCGCTAATTCACTTCGCAGTACGCAGCCTATACTTTATGTAATCGTTCGGACGCGTTTTTCTTTGCATCGCTGCTGCGGAATGTGTGATCGTTAAAAAAATTGCAGTACCGTAGTTTTCATGTGTTTTAGGTGTGACTTCAAATTATGTTTCGAATGTCGCTTCGTTTAGCCATAAATTTAAAGCACACGTTTTTTTCTCTCTCTTTCTTCAATCGCAACAATTTCGAAAATTGCGGCGTATGATTGTGATTCTTATTACGAAACAATAATCATTATAATAAGATCTAATTGTGATCCTGATTTTTCTTTTACGACTTGTATACTTAATTGTTTGCTGCGCTTATGAATATTTATCAAGGCAAAGAGAGAGATGGAGATTTTGATATTAGCGCAAAATTGATTTTGTGCTCAATTGTTTTATTGCGAAGTAAAAATATTTAGAGCAAAATCGAGTGGAAAAAATAAAGAAGCTAATCTCACGGCGAGCAATTTTTGCTTGAAAAACAATTTTTTAAATAACAAATTTTGTTTTTTTAATGCTCTAATATTTTTAATGCAACTTTTAGCAAACAGTTTCAGGCACTTTTTATACGTAATACACGTGGCATCGAAGCGAAATTTGTTTTCGAACGTTTGTTTCGGCTCTCGAGAGTGCAGAGTGGAAGCGCAAACAAAGTATAGGCGATTTTCGAAGAGCGCAGCTAGACTAGCTGAAGCACGTGTGCCGACGCTCAGTTCGCCGTTACGTGCGGACAAATTCAAGTGTGCAAACGCTCGGATAGGGCGAGAAGCAGAGAAAAATGAAAAATGTCTATTAATTCGAGTTTTTTGTTACGCAATTCGTATAAGAATAAGAATAAGAAAGCAATGATACGAGAAGAAGTCATAAATCTTGCATTAGAAGCAATTAATTTTTGAACTCTTCTTTAATTTGAGAACGAGATAATTCGGTAGTTTCTTCGCTGAAGGGAAAGCGTGAAAGTTTGCGGGCTACAATTTTCGCTCGAAAATGCTCAACGGCTAATGTGTGCAAATGGCAACATAGTTGAAAACAGTTTGTGTGTGTGTACACGCTTTTTTCAAAAAGCGATAGCCATCATAGTTATAACTCTTGTGTTTTTAACTCTGTCTCTCGCTTAATTCTTAATCGTTTGTTTAAAGGTCTGAAATACACACACACACACACACACATGGAAAAAGTTGGAGTAATTTCATGCGTTTTCGATCGCGTCAATCAATTTAAGAAGTAAAAATCGTAAAAAAAGCGAAGCGTGCAAATAGCATTTCGCGATGTTTGGGAGCAACGTGCAAATTGTTCGCGAACAATTATTCGATGTGCAAAGCAACATTTGACAGCGTAATGCGAGAAGCTTTCGGGTTTTCTATTCGCTTTAGCGCAAATACTTGCATTCATAATGATGGCTTTGTTGGCTGTCGAGACAAATGAAGCCGAGTCTCAGTTACAAGTGGATGAAAACGTCACTTCTTCTCACGCTGACGGCTAGAAGCAGAAGCAGAAAAAAGAGAAGAATGAAAAGAAATTGGCGGTAATGAAAACACCCGATAAGTGTTCAATTTTCCTTCATTTATAAACGCAATCATTTCTACTGTAATTCGAAACATACTCCTCTCAAATATCACGTTTGATCATCGACAAGATGCAGGAGAAACAAGAAAAAGAAAGCAGAGTGCAAACAATTTGCTTTGACTTGTTATAGAAAAAAATTTCTCAACTTTTTTCACTCTACTTCATTAGGGTTACGAAAATAACAATCAAATCTTCTCTCGTACAATTGAATTGTGGCCATTGTATAAATTAAAGCGAATATTTTCGCAATGATAAAAGCGAATGAAATTGTGGTTTTTTTCAAAAAATGTACTCGATTACATTTGAATAAATCGCGTAATCGTTTTTCATTTCGTAATTTTGAAAGTTGCTCTGATTTTTGAAAAAAAAAATATTTCGTTGACTTCACTTCAAGTTTATTTCAAGTAAACTTAATTCTAGTGTAACTAAATTTAAATTTTTCCTGATACGATTTTTACCTTTTTTTCTCGATTGAATCGCAAAATTTTTTTCTCGAGTTCACTAATTTAATGAATTCAGTTTTGCAATGAAATACTAACTGATCGGTTCTCTCGTTCTTTTTTGAAGTATAAATGTCAAAGATAGAAAAAACATCTTGAATAATACAGTAAATATTGAATAAATTGAAAAAAAACGTTTGTAATTCAATCAGTTTTCCGCGAGTTTTCAATTTGAGGACACACACACAACAACACTTAAAATCGCTGTCAATCATATTCACTTTAGATATATTCGTGGCGTGAAATTTCGAAATAACGTTAAGTGTGTCGAAATTTACGATGATTAAACGGCGGAACGCTGAACGACAAAATTCAGCTTACGCGTTAGCGCGTTTTTACGCACACTTACAGTTAAGTTTTCACTTTTCATACGGCCGTAACTTACTTTCCCACAATTAACGATTACCGCTGTCAAACGAAAATGCATTTACTTGAAATAGGCGTTCAAATCTGATTTAATTTCGCGAGAAACATTTTTCAAATTTCGTTTTTGTATTTTGAAATTAAAATTTTTTTGCCCACATTTTTTTCTCTCAAAATTATCGCTTCCTAAATATATGCGAAATGCTAATTTCATATTGCGACCGAATCAACTTCAATTGAATAGAATGAATAAGTGAATGAGTAGCGAGCAAATTGTAAATGAGTGAAAGAATTGTGTGAAAACGAAACCAAGAAAAAAAAAATTATGTGAAAACTTTTTTTCACTTATTCAGAATGTAGAGAATGTTAATCTCGCTGGCGAACTTTAATTGCTGACTTTCTCCGTAAGCTTTTCGATTTATTCGGCTTTTTGTAAAAGCGAATGTTTTCATTGAACGCTTAGCGCAAAAAAAGTGCGAATGATCACTGATTGTATCAGCCATAATTTACACGCGAAATACGTGAAATCAAGTGACTACACTCGAAAACTCACTTCTTATAGCGTTAAGCGAGAGCGAGACTAAATCTTATGCGCGTAAATAAAATCACCGCCGTAAGAGGTAAATATAGACGCGAGAGAGAGAGAGAAAGAGAGAGAGAGCAAAAAAATTCGGTAAACACTTGTTACGTGAATATTAAAAATACGAAAGCTTAAAACTTAAGTGTTTTGCGAAAAAATTATGAAATTAACTGCTTTTTATGTGATTTAATTATTTTCAACTTTTATTCGCCGCTTAATGAAGTAGAATTTTTCCGATAACAGGTAAACAGATTTAAACGCTTTGTACGATACAATCTTCCGATCAAAATCATGATCGATCGCAAGCAACGAAAATCAGTTTCGAAAGCATTGCGTTTTAAATACCTTTAATTATCGGTAAATTTAAAACAATTATCGCATTGTTTGCAACCATTTCGCGAACGAAACGAAATTTCGTGATCGCATTCAATCGATTGTTTTTTGATACATCGACTGAAAAAAAGTTTTCTGCAAAGCTTCGATAATTAACTCGCATTCTGAGTTGTGTGTGTAAAAAAAACACATTTCATCTCAAAAATAATTTTATAATTAAGCTACACATTAAACACGGCGATTTATTTTGCATCAACTCGATGATGTTGAAAAAAAGAGCAAAAAGATGGTAACTGAGTGATGATATTTTTTTTTCTTGAGATTAGACAGTCTAAACTGAAAACTTACGTTCATCATTATTCGCGCATTGCATTCACAATTATGCAGATAATTTTCACTCGAAAACTGTATTCCGTTCGATATTCGCAAATGCATCAAGCAGGTAGCAGCTTGTTTATATTATTTTTGTATCTCAAAAAATGTTTCGAAAAAAGAAGTGAATTTAACTCGTAAAATATTATTTTAATCGTTTGTGTTGGTAGCTTCACGATTTTTCTTTTTCAAACAACATTATTAAAAATTCGTTACGCTGTAATTTTAGAAGAGCTTAACTAACAAATATTAATTATAACGCCATTAGTTGAAAAACTAAAGAAACGCTTTTGAAGCACACCTTTTTCACTTTGTTATTTAGCAGCGTATTGAATAGAAAATCGCGAATTTTGTGGGGTTTGGAGTGCAAAAAAAATCACACTGAATTCAATCAAAAATCTTCACACTTTGTGGATTAAAGTTTGCACAATGTTTGCAAAGAGTTGAGAAGATTTTGGTTAATTTGCTTCTTGCGCTCTTGAAGGAACAAGTTTTTAAAACTTTGAATAAAAGATTTTCTTATGTTAATAACTATGAGAATTCCTTTCGCTTTTTGCTCTTGAATAAAACAACAAAGATAAAATTAAGTTAAATATTGTATTTTGAATTAATGGAAATGAAGCGAGAGAATAAAAAATTAAAATTTCGCATTTTAACAAGCGGAGAAATGAAAGAAATGAAGCAAACACTCCTGCCATCTACATCTTTAAAAAGGTTTAATTTTAAGAGGTTTTTTGCTGTCAACATTTCAATGTTTCAAATTTAGGAAATTACCGGATTGAATTTAAAAATTGAAAAATTCAAAATGATCAATTTACATAGAAAAATTGTATCAAAACTAAAATTTCGACCATAAAATTGTTCCCAAATTCTCGAACTGTGCAATCTAGTAAAAGAATGAAGATTTGCATTGATTATCGGATTTTTAAAAACTTCTAATTACTAATAAGTAGAAAATATCATATTCGAATGCTTCAAAATTATTCAAATAAG
Source organism: Dinothrombium tinctorium (assembly GCA_003675995.1). Lineage (NCBI taxonomy): Eukaryota > Metazoa > Arthropoda > Arachnida > Trombidiformes > Trombidiidae > Dinothrombium > Dinothrombium tinctorium. The sequence continues at coordinate 1,998 of NCKU01000369.1, read as the reverse complement.
TAAAGTTAAATGCGGATTTTTGCTTTTTATTTTGAAATTTAAGCATCAGATTGTATCAGTGCGATCAGTTATAAACAAATTATTTTAAAATTCAAACTTTTTTATAAGTGAAATGAGCGATTTTTTTTTAATAAATGAAAAATAATTCTTATTCTGAAAATTTTGAATCGAAACTCTTTCTTTAATTTAACTCTGTTTTTGATCAGAAGTTGAATTCTCTTGCCATTAACCACAGCTCCCAATTAACAATACAAAATTTTACTCATTTAAAAGTGAAATAATGAGATTTCTATGCTTTGTTTTCTTTCTACAACTAACTACAGTTTTAGTGGTTAATTTTCAACTTCGAGCAAATTTACAGTTTTGTGAAAGTGACTTTTAAACTTTCTTAGAAGTAAAAAAATAAACTAAGAAAAGAAAATTCTCTAGATATTCCCTCATTCAAAAAAATAATTTTCTATATTCGCTTCATTTGAAAGAAGGAACTTGAAAAGCTCTGAAAATTCGATTGAACACTGCAATTTCATAATTCTATAAACGTCGAAATTTGCTACTTTACTTCTATTTGCAATTTTGAAAGTGATGATTCAAAATTGTTACTCGTTTTGATATTCACCCTTTTGACATTGTTTGGTTCATGTGAAGAGCAAAGTTTGAATTTGGACTGCATTAAACAAAGTGAAAGTTTTTTTTCAAATATTTGTGCATAGATAATTGTATTCATAGTTTTAACTTTGGAAAATATCGATTTTAACCGTTCTGCAACCGGAAGAACTTTTATGCCTTATTATTAGACATCGGATTTTATGTGCTTCAAAATGGTCAAAATATGTGATGTGACATGTGCTAAAAAGAGTGACGAAATATGTGCTTAATTATGTATTTAATATAAAATGACACTAATCAAATAGCATAAAAACACAATATTTTGACAATAATGGGTTGAAATTGAGCTAGAAGGTTTGATGTCCGTTACTCAATTAATATTATAAAATCATTTCGTAAATAACACCATTAAAAGCGATAAATGTTTTCGATACAATTTATTTCTGATCTCTCCTTTAATGAAATGGAAAAAACAGTGATTTTAAAAAAATGTTTAAAGAATGTGCATAACTACGAAAACTTGTGAATAATTTTTAATAAACCACAACAAATCTCACTAAAATCATCTTTTTTATTTGCATACGTTAATTTCACATTTTTATGTGAATTTTCAAAAAGTAATGATACGGAACAAAGTAAAAGCGAATAAATTGTGAATTTCTATCAAAAATGAGCATTTCTCTTAGCTTTCACATTCATTTATTAGCAATCGCTTTGAAATATGGTCAAAAATGCGACAAACTATAGACAAACCTTTTTAAAGTAAACCTGTAAACCTCTGGTAAGTAAAAACCTGTGTAAAGTTAACGAATTAAATGATCTTGAAGTTGAGGGATAGGAAAAGTAATGCAACTAAAGTAAAACTCTTCTTTAAATTTTTACTTCGTTTATGCATTCAACCCTATTATTTTGTCTAGTACTCATTGAGTAAAATAAAAATAACAAATTGAGCTCTCATGTCAAAAATTGTCTCATTAAAACAGAATTTGATAATTTTTATTAGATTTGCATTATCATTAAACATTTTGTAACTGTGAGTTAAATTAAGAATCAATTTCATTTAAGAAATGCATGTTATACATTTAAATTCCTTTTTTAGAACATTTAGAAATTACATCAATAAAAGTGCAGTGAAGCCTCTCCTAAGGGACTCTTCTCTTGAGCAGTCACCATTTCGAATGGACTCTAAAAACAATGCCATCCTAATTTAATTTAATTAAGAAAACTTTCTCCAGAACAGCCCCTTTGTCATGACGTTCACTTTATTTGCAACCATTGGTGTCTTTTGAAGAAAGGTTTTACTGTATATTATATTCTTATTATGACAATAAATTCAAATATAAAGAAAGCAAAAGCAATCATGAAGAAAATTGAATGTTGTTTTTCTCTCAT
>NCKU01000368.1:0-44942 GCA_003675995.1 Dinothrombium tinctorium | reverse complement strand
TCTTCTAAGAAATTTTGTGTTCACATTTGTATATAATTAAGTTGCTTGTCTTTTTCAAATTTCAAAAAAGGCTTAGTGTACGGTATAGTGTAATTATGAATTTCAAAATAGAAAATTTAGACGAACAGAATAAAGCTTTTTACGAAATGTAATTGCTAATTTAAAAATGAGATTGATCATCAAAATTTTTTAAATCCCTAAACCAAAAAAGAAATTGCAGCTTGTGGTAATGAGATGATATAGACGAAAAAAAGAAGAGTTTGAAGAGTTTGAAGACCCTATTAAACGTCATTCTAGAAAAGTTCTTTAAAATTAAAAGCAACTGAATTCTGTAACAAACGGCAAAAGCTGTTGTTTGATTCAGTTTTCTGAAAAATTATTCAATTGCCAATTTATATATGATTGCGATGCGCACGGTTTGAGACTGGCGCTGAAACGAACCACTCGAGCGCTGATTTTCGGCATTGGTGGCGAGAGCGCAGCGAATCAACGGTGGTGCGATTTGAGGAATGGTGTCGACGCGAACAGGCTTTAAACTGAACTTTATCGAAGGCGAAAAGGTGCTTTGCTACGAACCCGATCCGAACAAAGCGAAAGTGCTTTACGACAGCAAAATTCTCGAACGATGTGTGCGAAGCAATTCTCGCGGCAAAAAGAGTGTCGAGTATTTGGTGCATTTCTACGGATGGAACTCGTCGTGGGATCGGTTCGTGTCCGAAAACAACATTCTGCCGGACACCGCCGAGAATCGGCAGTTGCAGCGACAATTGGCCGAACAGGCCGCAGAAAGCTTAAAGGGCAAAAAGCTTAAACTAAATAAAATACCAGCGATCATCAAAGAAGTGGTGGTCGGCAATTCTTCGAACAATGGCTCGAACGATGACAGCAGCGCCAAAGACGACTTCGAAGCGAGCGAAGAAGACGAAAATGTGGACGGCGACGATGAAAATTGTGATGAAGATAGTGTGTGCAACACCACTTCGGGTGGCTACACGAGCGACAATGTGCTTTCTGAACAGTCGCTCAGTGACTTTATTCCACAGACAGTGTTAAATATCGTAATACCTGAGCAGCTGAAACTGATCTTAGAAAAAGATCAAGAAACCGTTGAAGTCAACAAGCATTTATACTCGCTTCCGTTCGCCATCACTGTGGACGATATTTTGAACGAATACCTCTCGAATCCAAATTTCGGAAAGAAAGTGAAGGAAGACAAACAACAGCAACGGCTTGTACTGATGAAGGAATTCGAAAATTCGATTCAAATTTATTTCAATGCTTTGCTTAAAGACTATCTTCTTTACAATGAACAAGAGAAGAAACAGGCCAAGGAAATCGAAGCGAGTTCCAAGCTTTTTTCCCAAGTTTACGGATTTATTCATTTATTGAGGTTGATGGTTATCATTCCAGAGTTTGTTGCAGCGACAACGATGGGCAAGAAAGAGATGAAGGTGTTGACTTCGATCATTGAACATTTTCTCGAATTCCTTTCTCATAACAAAGAACGCTTTTGCATTTCTGTCATTGCGCATTGAGTGAGTCTTATTTGAACTTTATTCTCGTGGCTTAACTATATACAAAAAAGAAATCCAATTGTCTAAACATGTACAATTTAGGAATGTGAACATTCGAAGACAATAAATGACGATAACGACTTTTGTCGCTAAATGTTTTTTAACGATCATTATTCTGTTTTTTACAGAATAGTTACACTCTTTTAAGAGTTCAAAAGTCTTCAAAATATGAAGTATTGAGTAAACATTAAATACAAGTTTTATGTTTGAAACAGAAAGAAAGACATTATCAAAAATATTTTCAGTTTCGATCCGTCTCGAAATAGATTCTATCACTTCGGGACAAAATGCGTAGAGCTAACGGCCGCAGCAGCAAATGGCGGATGCTGAGTGACCATCATCGCTGAAAAGAAAAGAGGAATAAGGATTTGATACTATATGATGGTGATTTACCTCCGTAAGGATCATAAATCGGATACCCAACTCCTACATGTGTGTGGTGATGAGTATGCAGATGTCGTTGCGGCGGCGGAGAATGAACATTGTTTTTTTCTGAAGAGGATGAATTTAAAAATGCATCTGAAATAGGACTCTTCGACGAAGCAGCGATTGGAGAACTACTTCCACGTTTTTCGGAAGTTATTCGAGTTTCGCGTTTATTCTCAGCCATAGAAATGTCAGGGGAAATAGCTCGTTCTTGTAGCTCGTGAATTTTATGAGAGGAATACATATCCATATGCTTCACAGAAGTAGTTTTCGAAACTAAGCACTCATTTGCAATTGGTTTTGCGCGTCTTGTCGACAGTTCTATAGGACTAGACGAGGATTCAGGCTGAAAATGAAACTGAGAATGAACAATAGTTGGTGGGGGCGGAGCTTCATAAGGATTTATTAAAGTCGGATTGCCGTTATTTCCAAACAAACAGCGTCTAGAATCGAAAGGTAGAAGCGGAGCAAAAGAACGGGTCGATGCGTGGATATAAGGCGAATGTGAGAAGTAGCTTTTTGGTAAGGATAGAGAAGGACCTGCAATCTCCGTTGTTGCTTTCTCGCCTTCATCTCTAGTTTTACTTTTGTTCTCTCTTTTTGCTTCTAGATCTTTTCTGTCTGCGCAGATTTCGTTCTCTCTGAGTTTTGGACTAGACTTGTGCGAGTTTGGATATGACAATGATGAAGACAACGCAGAGGTACAAGATGTTAGTGAAAAATGTTTAGGAATTATAGAAGATACGCTCGAGAAAGCTTTGCTCCTTGAATTGTCCATACTTTTATTGGGCTTCGAAACGTCGATCTTCGATAAAGAAGGAACTGTGCTCAAATTGCGAGATGTATTTGAGTTTATTTCAAATGGATTGTACTTTCTTATTTCATTTTTCGCTTTGTCACTCCTCGCGCTATCGACTGATGAATTTTTAAAACTTCGTAGCAAAGCTTCTTCACTTCCTGCATCTGAGTTATGCAAAATTTTTGTACTTTGAGCGTTCATTTGTGACTTCAACTCAATGTTTTCCTTCAAAATTTGTCTGTTTTCATTTTGTTTTAAAACATCGGAACGATTCGTTCTTTCCTCATCGCTTTTGCCAATTTTCAGAGACAAAAAATTTGATTTCATTCGTTTTTTCTCGATTACATTGTCAGAGTGGCTGTCTTTTTCCTTTTCACTTGAATTCTGCTCTTTGGAGAGAAGATGTCTTTCTTTATATTTGTCATTATGTTTTTTGTAATGAGAATCGTTGGCCAACATACGTAAGTGAGACGATGGATCAATGGAAAAAGGATAACCTTGTATAAAAGTGTAAGGATTATGAAATGGTTGTGATAAAGTAGTTGTAAACTCTTTTGCAATAATGTGTGGCTTCTGATCTAATAATTCTTTGTGTTCCCGATCGTTTGAAGGTTCTCCTCCTAAGGAAACATTGCTGCCTTCTCTAAAGTCGGCGTTCAAAATTCGAGGTGATCCTGTCTCTGATTTTCCGCTACCCGATATTTCGCATTTGTTACTTGTCTGCTGATCCGATATATCACTGACTGACATGAGAACTTGATTGATTGAAGGCTCATTAAAATAGCGGTATTCCCCAGATCCACTCAACATCGTTTGTGGGTGTGGATAATTTCGACTTTGAATTTGTTTCTTTCGTTCACCATTCTTGTCAATATTCGTATTTTCGATTTCAGAGTAAGAATCATACGCTTCCGAAATATCCGAATATGCGGGACTCTGAACATTCTCCAGATTTGTAATATGACCTAATGAAGTTTCATTGTTTCCTTCATTCATCACGAATGAATCAATAGAACTCCTCTGGTTTTTTTCAGCAGCCGAAAGGTTTGAGAAAACGATTCCAGTTTTATATTCTATTTTTGAATCTTCTTTTGTTTCAACAGTTTCGTCTGCTTTTGAAGTAAAGTCGGTCATTAGCGATTTACCAAGAGAAGTTTTGATTTCCTCATTTAGATTAGAATCTAAACATTGCTTTTCTCTTTTTTCCTCGAATTTCTCAGGCTTTGATATCTCCCGTTTCGTTTCAAGATTAGTTATAGCTTCATCTAAACAGATATCTTTTGAAGATTCAATAATAGAATCGCTTTGAATATTATGAGGCGACTTTTGAGAAATTGGAATAAGAGTGTTGTTTTCTTTAATAGAACCTTCTTTCAACTTCTCTACTTTTGAATTATCGACCATATCTTTTGTAGACAAAGAAGACAAAGAATCTTTTTTTAATAAAACTCGTTTTTCAATTCCATTTTCTAATTGAGAATTTGAAGACAATGGAAACTTAGTTTCTTCGTTGCTTGAAATTGCAGATATTTCATTTACTGTTGTTGATTCTTTTGTTGTCATAGTTTCAGCATCAATTTCGTTAGTTATGTCTCTGTTATCATTCAAAAGTGGATTCTCAGTTGGTTTCAAAATTGCTTTTAATTCTATATTTGTTTTATTTTCCATTTCTTCACATTCTGCTTCCTTCGAATCACCGTCGAAAGTTTCATCCATGGTTACATCACCGTCCATTTCATCTTTGGTTACATCATTATTTACACTGTGGGCATGGGCTTGATGATATTTGAGTCCATTGATATGCTTGTATTTTTTATTACAATTCGGTTCTGGACATTCGATCAAAATAGGCGATGATGGCTGTGGTTGTGGTGTTGAGGGTTCGCTGTGACTAATACTTTTTGATTGTGATCGACCTCTCTTTCCATTTTTATCGCTTCTTACACTTGGATCACAATCCAAAAGCTTTCCTTTACGTTTACCGAGAATTAGACCTGATTCGCTTTTCACAGGACTTAATGGTATTGTAAAACCAGAGTTCGTAGTTCGTCTTCCTTTATTATTTCTTAATTTAATTGCAATATTTCTTAATTCTGATTTATATTCAGCTGCTGGCATTTTATTTCGCTTTCCTCTGTTTCCTTTAATTGTTTTTGCTTCTGAATCGATCGTTTGATACTCGTAGAATCGAGGTGGTGCCCAATCACTTTGTGTACAATCTAGCAATGTACCCACATATGTTTTGCCACGCCACGTTATGTTTACCACAAGAACTCCTAAAGAATGGAAGTGAGATTAGTGGTTCATAAAAGACTCCTTCTCTGAAAGAGTACCTCTTTCTGTTTCCTGCCAAACAATGCCTTCTAATGAAACACTAGTTCCTGGTTCACAAGGACCCAAACAATCAGGTTCAGTTAGAGTACCAACGGTAGAGGTGCTCGTCGTTGTTTCCCATGTATCCATTGATGAAAAAGGAGACATACAATCGTCAGACTATTAATAATAAAACATGTTGCAATCAAATGAAGACAAGTTTCGACTGTCGAAACAGTCTAAGAGTCGACTGCAATCGATGTCGCGAGTGTAAAAAATTGGACTGATTTTGTGATGCAAATCAGCACAGAGTGCCACTCGCCAAAACATTGCCAGTTGTTGGCTTACTTTGTCAACCGTAGACTTTTTTTGAGATGGAATCTTTGAAAAATCCTCCGTGTTCGTGAAATTGAGGTCTGAATCACAATTTGGTAATTTTTCTTTATGAACTCCTGATAAATTTTCATTAACGGCAATAGGAATACAATTTTCGAATTTCGCTTGTTTGATAGGGTTCGCGGAAGATACAGTAAAACGTGAATTCGATTTTATTATGTTTGTCACCTTTGGGTTGCTTGTTAATATTGCACCGCTGCTCGCAATTACCGCTTCACTCGACTCTTCGCTAGATCCCAAGACTGCCTTACTGACACTCAACGAAACATTGGTTGACGGGTTTCTATCGCGAATTTTCTCTCTTCTTTCGCGATGACTGCCACTTCGGCTCCTATTCGATGTGTATTTCGAAAGTTTTGTTTCTGAAGATGAAGTGCCCGCACTATTGATATTATGTGAACTCTGGCCTAAATTCGAATTGCCGTTCTTTTTGTTAGTAGTCGTCAGTGATGAAGCTTTTAACGATGATACAAGCTGCTGCGATGAAATATGGGACAATATGGCTCCGCTTGAAGATGATCTGGAATTCGACTGCACTATTTCATGTTTTGCTCCAGAGCTTTTCCCTCCGATGCTTTTACGTTTTATTTTCATCTTTAAACCCCTTTCAACAGTGGCCTGATGCTCGACCGTTGCTGCACACTTATTTGCGTTTGCATGTTGATGATGGTGATGATGATGGTGATGGTGATTATGATGTCCACCACTCGACAAACCGCTTTTGGACGCAGTGCTCGAATAGTTGCCAGCTTTGGTTGCCTTCGGATTCGCCATTTTACCTGAACTCATATCATTGTCTTTTTCAATGTCCGCGTCCAAATCAATAATAAGCTCGCTTATTCCGAGCTCCCATTCATTGTTGTCCTCATCAAATGCGTTTATCGCGCCTCTCTTCTTCAAGCAATCGTCTTCGCCTCGATTATCCACTTTTGTCCAGTGATCAGCGCGAACACCTCTGTTGGCCTCTTTCATTAAAAGCGAAGCGATAATAACGCACGTTCGCAGATTTCATCTTTTGGAAGCAGCAGAAGTTTGCAGACGAAGAGTAAGAGCGGTTTGCGGACAAAGAGAAGAGCGCGGTTCGCGAAACGTGTACAGGCAAAGAGTGGATCGACGGTTGGCAAAAGCACGGCGTTCACTGCAATGGCATCGAGCGATGGATCAATGAACTGTGAGTGAGCGGCAGTCGAGGACAAAGCGCGTGCCGCTCGCGACTGTCGGAGGCGAGTGCGGGGCGAATGCGGTGCGGCTTCGAGCGCGGAGCGAACAGTCGGTCGCTGAGAGAGAAAACTGTGGACTCGAAGTGGACTCCGCGAAAGCTACTGTTAAAGTGAGCGTTTCTTCGATGCATTGCGTGTGCGCGCTTTGCTCATCGCTCGTCTCGTCGCCATATTTGTTGTATTGTATTTTGCGATCGATTATTCGAAAAGTGACCGCTTTCTCTCTTTTCATCGTCTCACTGTTCGCTGCTTTCGAAAACGACTGCCAAACGACGGGTTGCGATGAAGCAAAGTGTGTACTTGTGTTCGACGAGCGATAACTGAACTCGAGTTTGAAGCAAACGCTTTCAAAGCGCTGCTTTTCGCTGCGAAACCAAGCGAACGCGGTTTCGTCCGCACACCGCCTGCTCCGCTTTCCATCTGCTCGGCGTCCGACCCGCGCTCGGCTCGCTTCGATCCGCGGTCGTATCGAGCGATCGCCGTCCGCTCGCACCGCGACTCGGATTCGCAAACCTTGGCGGTGGTCGAAACACGAGACCACAGCACTGCTTCTCAACGCTTCGTTTTTCAGGTTTAATTGCGAGCGAATATTGGCGCGTTTCGCTCTCACCGTTTAAGCGATCACTGCTCTCGTCCACAGCTGCTGCCAAACAACGCGATGTCTAAAGAAATGCGCTCTTCAAACGGGTAGTGTTTGCCGGCAGCAGTCTTTTCGCATCTCTTCGCTCTGCGATCACTCATCGATTCTTCAATTACCGTTACAATGACTGCGAAGAGTCAACAGTTTCTCAATGAATTGGCATTGTTTTATCGAAACAAAGGCCAGTTGGGGTTTGTGTCTTCTGCCCTCTCTTTGCTCGCTTTTTACGGTTTCGTTGCCTATTTTAGGGTCAATTCGCAGCATTTCGTCGCTCGCCTCAATGGTCAACCAGTTAATCTTTGGGACCTTTACTCGTGTGTCCTCGAAATGGGAGGAAGTTGTAAAGTGAATCTTGCCTCTCAATGGGATGAGGTTTACGCAAAAGTTTTTAAGTAAGTTTTATAATTTCGCCGCTCTTCGGCCACTGACCGCCATTTATAGGACACCTCCCGTCGGGACAAATGTGTCCGTCGCTTTGCGGCAAATATACCAGCGTTATTTAATGCCTTACGAGAAAGTTAATTATTCGAATTTCTCGAGTGATCTTTTGGACGACGAAGAAGAAGAAAGGTAAATGTGTGTCTTCTCTTTTAATTCTTAACTTATGGTGGCCATTTTCAGCATATCCGCGGTTAAAGATTCAGGATCCAATTTTGTCATTCACTCGTCATTTACCAGCGTACAGCAGCCGCAACAAAGCAGTGCAAATAGTTGTGTGAATCCGATGAATAAGTTATTTTGTAGTTTGTTGTGTGGACTCCCAAATGAAATCGAACTCGGCCTTAGTGTTGCTACTTTGCTGGCAAATTCGAAGGATGTCGAAGACATCGCTGACTTTAAGTTTATTGATGTACTTTTAGAATGTTTAACATCGTATGCCTGTGTTTGCGACGATGAAACCTATGAAAGTGATTGCAATAGAAAAAATGATAGTGACTCTATGAAAAAGTGTCTTTGTCTCGAAAGGTTTTGGTACAAAATGTGCAAAGATAAAACTGTGTTTGAATTAGTTTTTGGATCATTAGATCTGAACGCAGGCCATCACAGCCCACAAAATCAACAAAAAATATTTAATCGCGTTAAGCGTATTGCTGACTTAATTAAGAACCTCTCTTATAGTATAGATGAGAGTAACCAAAAGAACGAAGACGAACTATCAAATGGACCAAATTATTTTAATTGTGCATCTTTAAGATTATTGAAAATTTTGTTACTTTTATTAACGAGTGACGACCAAAATTTAAGCAACATTGGTTTGGATATAATATCTAATGTTGTTGTTTTTACAACATTTGTTAACGATGAGGAGCAGTATCTTCTCATTCAACAGTCTCTATACCGTCATTGTATAGCAACATTTATGAACAGTAACGATATTTACGCAATCAGTCGATGCTTGGAAGTAATTACCAAACTAATTTCTACAAACGGCGAAATATCGCATTCATTTATGTCCCTTCTAAATGAAGAGGTTAATATTCAGTGAATATCATTAAAACGCTTTTAATATATTATAACTTTAGGTATCTCAAAGGCTTACTGAGCTGTTGACTTGTCAACACGATGTTAGTCTTGTAGTAGCATCTTTGGAGTGTTGTCTCGCCCTTTCACATCATAATCCAAAACTGTTGTTAAGTCGAAATAAGTATCTTATAAGTAAGTAAATATTAATTCGTAATTATACATTATTTCATCTCCTTAAATTTCTAGAAATCTTATTGAATCTTTTAAACTGTGAAGCTTCTCAACACTTTACGAGCAAAGCTTTGAAGAAGATCAAAATTATAGACGAAAGACCACAAAAATCATTAACTGATAGTTCGACGTCAACAAACAGCCTGTCGGTGAGTGTACTTCCAAATCGAACAACTTCTGGACAGTCATCATCAAATGTGGACAATGAAACTTTTGCTTTGAACTGGTTACGTTCGAGTTACGAAATAAAATTAGCCCCATCGAAAAATCAGCAATCTCTTAGAATATCAGATATGTACGCGGATTATGTGAAGTACTGTTGTCGTAGCGGAAGGCGGAATGTGATTGGAGCACCTTTGTTCACTCAAATCATAAAGCGATGCTTTCCCTCTAGCATTATATCACAAAATTCTTACGTAGAGGGAATAGCAAGTAAACCTCCTTCCCTGGCACCGAAACCTCAGTCTCAGCTTGCCTCACCAATTTTGAAAGCGCATTTGAGTGCCCCTCCAAAGACGACCGCAACAAACTCAGTTACAAACACACCTACAACTACCACGACATCGACATTGATTAAGAATCTTTTAGCGAATAAGCTTAGGAGTAACACAGTTACCACCTCAACTTCAACGACATGCACCAAACCTAACAATGCAACGACTTCCATAAACTCCAATGTTGCAGTGAGTGGAGCTGTGAAAACGTCAGTCATTACTTGCAATCCTTCCACAAATCTCAAGCCTTCACCCGTTGCCGTAGCCTCAAACAATACTATGAATGAGATCGATGCAAAAACTAATCTTCTGACCGCCGTCTCTTCGTCAGTTGTGCCTCCACTGACCACAAGCAATTCCGTATCTGTTCTAGTTACTAATGGTAATGGTCAAATTACATCTGCAACATCATCATCTTTGACCGTCACCTCTTCAACAAATCCGTGTCTCACTTCTATCCCAACAGCACCTCAGTCAGTAACTGGTAATCCAGTTTTGATTGGTGCGCCCCAAGTTGCTGCATCGACATCGGGTCCTCAACAAGCGCAGCAGTTTTTATTGGTGAGGACGATATTTACATCACCGCAACAACAAGGCACACCTGTGAGACTGATTCTGCCGGCCACTGTTTTCAATCAACAACGTCCTGTTTTATCAAATATTACTGTAAATGGGATAGCAGGCAATACACAAACTACACAAACTACAGTTTCTGTTCCAACGACGAGTAGTGCTGCAGTAACTTCGACAAATGATATACTATTGAAAGCAGTACTTGGTAGTGGCATTGTGAGCGAAGCTCCCAGCACTCCTCCATCACCTGTCAGAACCAATGCAGTTAAATCATCGCCTCTTCTCAACGTTTTGTTGGATAAGGGAAAATTGCCGGACTTCTCAACAATGGCGGCAACTGTTTCTCAATCAACTGTATCAACCAATACAGCAACTACATCATCGCTTTCAACTTCAATGGCTACAGTTGCAACTGTTTCATCTGTTGTCACACAACAACCAAAAATGTTCATCTTGACGACAAAGTCACCATTGGCCATCAAAAGCATCCCAAACATGCAACAAGCTCCATTACAAAATCAACAAATTCAGCAGTTACAACATCCTATGGTAATGCAACAATCACAACCGGTGCAACAGTCTTCGTCTTCTCTACAGGTTCAAAACATGCAACAGATGCCTTTACAGCAATCACATCAAACAACAAACAACGTTCAACATCAACAACAACAGGTAATATCGAATTCTCTACCGAGTCCCCAACCTCCATCTGTACAGTTGAGTTCCGTTCACGACAAAAGTAAAAATTCTTTGGTAAATTCGACCGAAATAATCAGCAACGGCGAAGTTTCAATGGATGGCCTGATTTCTCAGCCAAACAAATTATCATCAAATGCAGTTACGAATGACCTATCGCCGATTAAAGACATTCGAAAAACCGTCGACGATGCAACAAAATTTATTTCAAAGAGACCGAATGAAGACACTTCCACAGTTGTCGCACAGAAGAAGAGCAAACTAAACGCAACTATAAACTCTGTTTCGAATACAGCCGTGAAAAGCAGTGTTGCAGTTAAAGGGATGAAAAACTATAGCGGGAATCATGTGAAAGCTGTGACAAGTGTAGAGTCTGCGAAAACTGTCACATCAGTCGCAGTCTCCACCGACGATAATAACAAGAGTGAAGAAGAAACAGTCACGTTGTCGGCAACCACTTGTTTGATAACGACTTCAACAACAACGGTAACGACCACAAAAACGACAGCAACGCCCAATGTAAGCAAGCAATTGGAGTTTGTTTGCGAGTGGCATGGCTGCAAGCTGTAAGTTATTTCACGCTTTTCTATAGCATGTCTCTACTCTCAAACCGAACTTTCAAAACAAATGTGTTTACACACGCTTCTATCGCAGAACTTTTACGAATGCATCCAAAGTCTATATTCATGTTCACGATGCGCACGTCAACGATAAAGCCTCCGGCCCGATGTCTTGTCAATGGGGAGGTCCTGAAGGCATAGGTCCAGGATGCCAGTCGTCAAGACCAAAGTTATCCTTGTTAACTCATCTACAGGTACGAGGTATCGATTGTTTGCATTTGCTAACGCTGCGCATTGTAGGACTTCCATTGCAATCCCACAGCTTTACATCAAGCAGCGTTGAGGAATCAACAGATTGCCAGCACCGGATCAACAAGTGTATCTGCTCCTCAGCCTCCACCCGCGCATCCAGGATACGCTCATAACGCCGCTTTGCTGGCGATAAAGAGACACGCTATTAACTATGTGGTAATTTGTGACTCTCTTCTAACTAACGAATCATGACATTTATGATCACAGGAGCCACCGAGCGTGCCTAAAGTGACACCAACAACTCCGTTAACTGCTAGTATTCGCCTGACGGCAGCTCTAACCCTTCGAAACCTTTGTTTTCATTCGGTGTCTGTCAGAAAGTAAGTATTTATTGAAAGTGCAAATTTCTGACGGCTTTATTTACAGAACGCTTCAAAGTTATGAACCGTTTTTAAACGAACTTTGTATCATGGAAGGACGAGACGAATCACGAACAATCGCACAATGTTTAGCTGTGATTATTGACAGTAAAAGGAGCGGCAATTAGTATTAAGAGAAATGGTGATGAGGCATGCATTTGATGAAGAAATCTGTACAGCTTTCGTGCACTGCTTAAATTAGAGATTATATCATTAATTAAATATAAGTTGATAACAATATGAAAAAAAAGTTATTAATCTTTCAGTGTTAGAGACAAGTCAAAAGAATGATTCACGTGTAAAAAGTTGAATCTCATCATATTCATCGCCATCACTATCATTGTTATTTAATTTCGCAAACGTAACGCTTTTTTAATGCATTTGAATAAAATTATTGTATGCCGTGAATTGTGTCTCAATTGTGCCTCTAATCAGTGTTTTACAAATTTTCACAGCATTTATTTACTCAGTCATCGATAGCGTTCAAATGTGAGGTGCTGCGTTTAAAATTCGAGAATGTTGAAGTGGAGATCGTAAATTGATAATTTTATAAAAACAATTGCTGTCGAATGATTTCTGCAGCTGCTATCGTATGCGACGCAAGCTACGCGATAAAATGGCATCTAATATGGTTCGTCTTTTTTTCGTATTTCTGTTCCTGTTTAGTGTTTTCGTGTATGGCTCTTCAACGCTCAACAATCGTCCCATTATTGGCGTACTCACGCAGCGTTATTGGGGACACTTCAAACACTATAGACACGGGTATTCATACCTTGCCGCTAGTTATGTGAAATGGTTGGAAAGTGCTGGTGCACGTGTGGTTCCAATTCACATTTCACAAAGCTTTGAATACTACCAGCAATTGCTTGAACAGATCAACGGCGTTTTGTTGCCTGGCGGTAATCAGTATTTTGGTGATTCTGAATACAGTGACGCAGCAGTAAAATTATGGAATTTAACGATTGAAATGAATCAGAAAAACGATTACTTTCCTCTGTTCGGAACGTGTCTCGGTTTTGAGGGTTTGTTTTTTCTTCAAGCGAACCAAACAAATCCGCTAACCAATTGCAGTGCCAATGATATTGCTTTGCCTATCAACTTTACATTCAAAGATCCAAACGAAACAAGACTTTTTCGATACGCAAGTCCTAGATTACTAAACGTGAGTTAAAGCGTAATTCTTTCAAAATATTACTTAAAACTTTTTTTCAGGTGTTAAAAACAAAAAATGTCACCGCGAACTACCATCATAATTGTATGACTCGTGCTAATTTTACCAAATTTGGACTGGACAATTTTTATCAAATACTTTCATTGAGCAAAGATAGGAACGGATTCGAATTCATCTCTTCGATAGAGGCAAAGAGTTTTCCAATTTATGGAGTTCAATTCCATCCTGAAAAGAATATCTTCGAGTTTTTAATTCATGAACATCTCGAGAACATTCCGCATTCGGCGGAAGCTGTTGAAGTCGGTCAATATTTTGCCAATTTCTTTGTGAACGAAACACGCAAAAATTGCCATAGATTTAAAAATAAACTCGTTGAAACTTCGTCTTTAATTTACAATTTCAATCCCGAATATACTGGTATTCACGGCAGAGATACTTTTGAACAAATCTATTTTTTCAAAACTTCATCTGCCGAATCACTAGAAAAGCCCCATTTCATTGCTCTATTTTTATTCGCAAAAAGTGTTTTCGTTTACTTGTTCGTTATCTGAGGCTGTAATTGATTCGATTTAAGAGTTGCTTCACTTCAATCTTACAATAAATTCAAAATCTTCTGTTAATTTTCTGATTATTGTTCTAAATTTTCAGATTTAATTATTTTCGCATTTCATATTTCATGAAAAATTTTGTCGTGATAATCTAATATGCGCCATAGTCCTATCACTGCTTGCATCGAGTTTGAATCACCAAAAACATCAACACTTAAGTGGTATTTCATTAGATAATTAGTGAAATTACCGTTAAAAATCTCATGGGTTAAGTAAAAAATGCTGAGAACAATAAGTAAAGTTGTAAATAAAAGCAGAGAATGGAATCAAAATCAAATTTTGAATTAAAAATGAAAATCAAATCGATACAAACGTTGAAATTTGTTGAACAAAACCAGCGGCAAATTGAATGCTGCGATCGCAATGTAGTGTCGGCCCCAAACGCGAGCGAAGGGCATTCGAGGCGAAGGCGAGAAGCGGTGAAAAGTCGATTAAACTAAAAAGCGAAAGAAACGCTGAAAATGAGTAAATTGGTTCAAAGGGTGATTAAAGAGGCTCCTGTTTGGGGACAACGTAAGTGGCCGCTTTAAAGCGCTGGGTGCAACTGTTTTCATCTCTTTTCTCACAGAGGCATTGGTTTATTCGAAACCGAGACTAGCTAAGTTCGTTGAATACGCGAAGGTGGAATTGACTCCGCCGAAACCGACCGATATACCCGCGATTGCGAAGGGTTTCGCAAACATTGCTCGTGCGGCAAAAAGTGGAAGCTATCGAAACATGTCTATGCGTGAAGCGTGGCTCAACACTCTCGTCACAATCGAAGTTTTATGTTGGTTTTTTGTCGGTGAATGCATTGGAAAAGGATCTATAGTCGCTTACAAGGTGTAAAGGAGATTAAATATTCAATCGATGCAAGCATAGTTAAAAATTAGTTCAATAAAAGGTTGATTAGTAACTTACCTTCGTTTCTTTTTCAATAATCTTTTCTTGATTGCAGCATTAGATTTCTGGTTTCCAAGAATTTAAGTAAAGAGATCAATTAATTGCGCACACTATGTGTGAAACTTGGCGTTTAGAACAATGCAGTAAAGAGATCCAAAGAGCGGAATTAATAGGTGCCGCACTAAAATTTTTATTTTTAAAAATGCTTTAATCTCTAGTAAAATAAAGGTTTATATAAGTATTTTAGTATATACAAAGGTTATTTCCTTGAAAATTTTGCCACCAAAAACCATCAAATTTGACAATGTAGCACCAAATCATCAAAATTAAGCCCTTCAGGTTTGATTTTTTTTTTTGCTTGAAAAGAATACATCGTAAAAATTTATAATTGAAATATATAAGATATGAAATATATTATAAAAGATATTCGTAGATATATGGAAAAATTTAAATAACATTTTAAAATTTAATCAAAGATATGTGCAGAAAAAAGCCTACGATTATTCATACATTCGGTTGCGTAATTTTTATGTGTTTTCAATGCCCACTTTTTGACGTTTACAATAAAAATGCATCACTATTTTAAATAATTGAGAACTTTAAAAATGAAATTAAGTGATTTATGGAAAGCAAAATTTATTTGTTGCACTCATATGAACCATCTTCTCGAAGAAGTACGCAAAGAAAATAATTTAGAAGAAAAATTAATTTTAAGTTCTCGCTTTTGTTCTCCTTAAGCATAAGAAGCTCACATTATATTCTTGAATTTCCATATATGTACGCTTCAAACGTAGTGATTCAACCCTTCTTGACACACTATCGAGGATTATCTTAAGCGATTTATTTCTTTCATGAATATTCAATTATTTTTGTTCTTTAATTTTTTTACATCAATTTTAACAATTTTTCACCGCCAATTACGCACAAAATATAAATACTCCTCAGGACCAAAATTTATATCTATAGGAATTACTTTTAATTTAAAAAACAATTAAAATTAAAAGTTTTTATTGTTACACAACCAATAAAATTCTTCTTATTGTACTTTTAACTTAACTTTTCTACACCTTTAAATTATGCTTTTCAACAAAGAAAGTTCTTCAAACATTTTCGATTATGCGCTTTAGCCTCATCCTGATTCCGATTTATTCCGATTTTGCTAAATTTTAACTTAAAATTTTTTAAATACAACTGGACGGTTATCGTGTCCATAACGTTCGTTTTGAAGATTTTCGTGCACCACAGATCATCTTTATCAAATCAAAATGAAAGCGCTTGAGTTTAAACAACGGTTCACCTACTTATTCAAATGAAAAATTTGCTTTTTGTGCATATGAGATTAGAAGCAAGAATATGAATTTTTGAAAGCCAGCATTTTGAGTTCTTGCTTAAGCAAATTTTCTTAATAAAACGTTTACATATTTTTGCATCTTTCCTTAGCTTTGTCGATAAAAGAAGAGATTTTTCTTTTCGGTTGTTCTTTCCGATCGCTTGAGTATTTTTATATTGTGATTTTCTTTCGCTCGAATGCATGAAAAGAGAAACATGAAGCATAAAGTAAATGAGGATTCTTTCATGGAGTAATAGAATATTTCGAGTAAATTTATCAAACGTAACTCTTCCGGGCGATTTAACTTGCAATATTTCGCAATTACATTTTCTTTGTCTTTCATTGACGCTCAGAGTCCAGTCTAGGCTTTCAATTCATCTAAAATCGCAATTCTTTTATGCCAACAACACCTAAGTGAATATCGAACCCGCGTATTTATATTCATTTGTATATGGCAACATTTCTAAATTTTGTTTTTCCGATTTCGGGCCACAATCTTAATGAAAGAATTATTCATTCGTTATCTGCTCATAGAGATTTAAAAACAGCAAAGCAAAATTGCTTTGAGATATTAACATGAAGAAACATTGTCAATAAAAATATTTCCATAGCTTATTTCAGATAGAATCATATTTAGATTTTAGCCTGCAATAAATATTTCGCTATAGAATTGACTTAATTATAAAGTTTACACGCGAATAAATGCCTTCAAGCGCATTTGTCACGCCTATGGTGGATGTATATTCTTAAAGCATTGAGCATATAAAATTCTATTTGCATGCTTTAATATATATTCAGTTTCATTTAAATCAAGTTCGGCCATAAAAATTCTTTTCTTGTGAGATTTGTTCTGCTAAACTTCGATTTATTGCGAATATGAAATGCCGCAAAAAAATTGAATTTAAAATTTTTAATCAAACTTTTCTTTATAGTTAAGCAGCTTTTGACTTGAAATTTAAATTTTTGTCAAATTCTTTTTAAACAGCTTTTAATTATTTATATGCTTTTCGTGTTTGTAAATTTATCTTATTTTGTACCATAGATCAAAGCTCGTAATCGAGCTAAAAAATTGGACCAAATTTCAGTCTCAAAATGGCGCCAATCTCTCTGACAGTTCACTCAGTCAAGCTGCTCTATTTCGACGTCAAAAAGAGCAAAAGATTATGTCGGAACACTGAGATTGTCGTATTTCAGGAAGTAATGTGTAATGGTGAAATTTTTTGGTCAAAATTTAAGTTCGGTCTTCGAGAAAGTGAGGTGCAAGATTAGAGATCTTTATGCATATGAATTCTGAGGAATAAGTGAAATCTTTGTATCATAAATTCAAGTGAGTCGAGAGAGAAATAAAAAGCAATAAAAGCAACACATCAAATCGGGAAAAGCTGGACAACAACTTGTTTATATTAACATAAGTGTTAAAGACATGAATCTAATGATGCAAACTACGGCGATGAGAACATTAACCGGCTATGGCCTGAATTCAAGCCCGGGTCGAGGAAACAGAGAAGCCACCAATGACACTGAAGTTGCCAACGACGAACAAATAGTGTAAAAAGTGTTTCGTATTTAATACAGTGAAATGCAATCGGCAACGGTCGAAAAATGCAAATCAGCTTCATTCTTATTCGAACAGCGCGAATCATTAGCGACGTCGTTAAAAGCGAACGAATGCTAAGCAATTAAATGAGATGAAAAATTGAAAAGCGTGAAAAAATGTGAATTTATGCAATTCACTGAGCCGTAATGCTCCGCATATTCAACCAAATTTTCTTGTAATTCTTCAGATGAGTGCACATGAAATTTTTTGTTTTATAGGCTAATAAATTATTTATTTTAATAGAAATCATTCTCGATACTATCCTATAGAACACTGAAACCTTATTTTCACTGCAATTTTACAATTTTTCTTCCATTATCTAGTATTAGATGTTTATTAAGTTTTTATAATCTTCTTGTTAAAAGAAATTTCATCATCAAATAAACGAATTCGAAAATCTAACGTAAAACATTGGGCCAAAAAAAAATTTTCAACAAAAAAATTAAATTTTAATAATAAAATTATTATAAATAATTTAGTAATTAATAATGAATAAATATTATCTCAAGACAGTTAATAGTCGTTAATTTGCTTTATCTTTTTCACTTTTAACATAATTCTTTGCTCTACATATTTTTTTATAAACCAAATACTTTGCTTCATTTTTTTTAATTTACATTGTACTCACATTTATTTTTAAATTTGGTAATAATTTAAATATGCGCGAATTCACTCTTAAAAGTGGGTGCGGTACTGCGATGAATAATCAACTTGTTCTGAGTGCTTTGTAATATTTTTGAGTAAAATTAAGTTTTTCAAAATGATTTTAATTGCGTTTCAGAATTGTAAGAACTTTGAAAGAAGCGAAATTTTTTCGATTTCTCTATGTTCAATTTTCGAAATACTTTAAGTGGATCAAAGTGAAAGCGCCAAATAAATTTTTAAACACAGATTTTAATTTCGAATAGCAAATTTTTTTTGCTCTTATTTTAATAAATCAAATTTTATAATTATACTGAAAGAGTGTTTCGTATTTTGAAATTAATGATAGATTCACGCTCTAAAAAGCAAATGCACGAGGACACCACTTTCGAGTAAACTTTCACATTTTATCGCCTAAAAATGGTTCAAATGCAAATTTATGATTTCAAATAATTGCTTTTTAAGAATAATCTTAATAAGAAACAATATAAAAATAGTTCTTTAAGAAATTTGGCCTTAAGAAAAGGAAAAAAGTAATTGCAAAACTCAAAAATTTTGATAAAATATTAAATAAATTTGCAATTATGTCGATTAAAAAAACGAATTATTAGCGAAAAAATGAATTAAAAAGAGATTTTTAACCTCGTTTTATAACTCTTTAACATTTATATCATTCGTATCATTACATTTGTTTGCTTCGTTTACTTTGTAAATTATCATTTAATTTTTTTTGTGCAAGTTTTTATTGCCTCACGTTTTATCATGTGCTTATTTTGATTGGAAATAATTGAATAAAACTCAATGTTGTCATATTTGAAATTTTTATTTTTGAAAATAATCAAAACCAAATTTTGATTGTAAAATTACTTTTTAAATATTCATCTTCGCTTTTTTGTTTTCATTTTTTTAGTTACCTATAACAACTTTCATTCAAATATTGCAGTTTTACTATAATTTAATTCTTTAATTAACATATTGAACACAATGTTCAAAAAATTTCTCACTTTGCCCAGCATAACTTTAGCAACAAACTTTTCTATTGAGTAAAAACGCCATATAAAATTTAATTTCTTTAAAAATAAGGCGTTGTTTGCAATTTCAAAGTATTTCTTGTTCATCGATTGAATTTTAGACAATAAAACGTCGTTCATCAAGAAAAAGAGTTGAATTTAAGCAAACAATAAATTCAATAAAAACAAGTTTACTGCTTTAAGTTAACTTTTTTTGATTTTCTCTTACTTTATATTCAGAAAATATTTTGCGAAATAACGCAATTCTATTTTTTATTATTTGGTATGCTTAGTTTGTGAAAACATTTTACGAGAGTTCACTGCTTATTTGCACAAATAGTGAAAAAAAATTGTTGCAAGTTTCATGTTCTTGTTCAATGATTTATGTAGACTTCATAAAGTCAAACAATTGTTTGTGAGATTCATTTCCGTAGTGCATCGCATTTATTCTGTTAAGACATGCATTTCGATTCTTTATCAAATTCGTTTATACATTTCATAGTTTCTATCGAATTGAATCAAATAAAATACTTTGAATTCAAAATTTTTACTGCCACTTGCTATTATAAAACAGAAAATCGCGAAGTGAACAAACGCATAAAAGTATAAAAAACTTTAAATTTTTCCCAATTTTTTTCATAGCAACTTAATAGTAGAAGCTTTTCTTAAAATATGAAAACGTTTAAGACGTAAGAATCATTTTTTGTATTATATAAAACGAAACCTTTTTGACTTCAGACTAGAAAAAACAAATGAAGTAATGTGATGAAAATAAATTTGCAACATGAATTTATTCTAAAAATACAGTTTCGGAAAAAATGTTTGTCCCAGCGATAAATGATGGAGAGACGCTAACAAAGGGTGCGTTTCTCAATTTAAAACAAAAATTTTATAAATAAACAACATTAAAAGTTATGCGTGTTAAAAATGCAAATAATTTCTTAACTTACCATTGAGGAAATCGAAAAAACAATGAGATTGAATGAAAAAGCTCATGATGATTGCTCAGAACTGTCGTTTAAACAAACGATAACTCGTGAACTAATTTTACTAAACAAAATAAGTCACACTGAAATCATATTTTTGCATACGGTAATTCCACATTTGTAAAGTGAGTTTTGAAAAAAATTGTGAATTTTTTATAAACAAACTGAACATTTCACTTTGCGTCGAAATTCAACTGTTTGCAATGGCTTTTAAATGTGATAAGAAAGCAAGAAAAACTGTGTTCAATTTGCTGATCAACGTTCGAACGGCGAGCAATCAATGTGTAAAGCGGCAATACATTTTCTAAGGTAATAATGAATCTGTTGAATTAAGGTTCCTCACTACATTCCAAAGAATCAAAGAATAATGTTGAAGTGTTTATTTTTGCTTCCGACATTTTTAAAAATTATTTATTTAAGAATTCTTTCTAACACAAATTTAACTTGTTATGAAATCCCCACATGAAAAAAAAATTAAAAACTCTTCTTCATTCACTTAAACACACATTTTACTAGTCACTTTTCATTCGAATATACTGAAACCTGTTTATTTAAGCAAAATTGATAATTATGCTTGATTTTACTTTTAAATACTTTTAATTTTGTCGCGAACCCTAGTCAAAATTGATGCGTTTCAGAGTGATAAGATATTAAGTGATCAATCCGGGACAAATATTCTTTCCGAAAATGTACAGAAATTGTTAGATAGGTCGTTTTAGAATAAATTCATTCAATTTCATTCAAAAATTTCGCTTGAAGTCTATGGAGGATGATAATTGAATGGATTTATTGAGAAAGCGTTTATACAACAATATAATTGCATTGTTAGATACACCCTTTCTAAATAAATCAATTCAATTAATCAAATCAAATTGATTCATTAAGAAAGAGTGTATCTAACATAATGTTGAGTAAACATTATTTTAATAAATATATTCAATAAAGCGTTAAAAACTTCCGTTTCAAAAAGCGTTTAAGCACGAAAAGCAGTTACATTTCCTATTTAAAAAACGAGACACCTTCATTTTCGGCCGACAGGTTAGAAAAACGATTTGTCGTTTTTTCTTCTTACATTGTTTACGGCAAAACACAACAAATTACTATGCGACTCATATGACCTAAAATTTTATTTAGCGCTCATTCGTTTACAAAAATTTGATCACCAACCATAGATTAAAAACAGAAAATTTTGGAAGTTGTTGTAAAGTGGAACTTTATCAAAGGCAAAAATTTTAAGCAATTAATGGTCAAACACAAATCAATGAGTTTTTGTTAGATTTTAGCTTAAAAACACTCTTAAAAATTTTCTGCAGCCTTTTTCTCTAATGAAATGTACACTTCTATCTGTGTTTGCAGTATTTATTAAATTGTGGCGTGCAGTGCAAGTGATATCACCGACACACGTCGCATAAAGATTTACGCGCGTAAATCTTAGCACTTTCGCCCTTTGCAACACAGCAAAGGATGACCACGTTGGCTATCGCCAATGCGATAGCCATAATTTCTGCATAAATACCGCATGTCAAATGCGTATTTCGCTCTCTCTCCCACATTCATTTCGTGTATAACTCTACTCTCCGTTTCGCTCTCAACGAGCTCGACATACTCAAATGTCCCACTCCGCCGTGTCGCCTATCGATACCCGTGCTTGTATAACGAATCTGACATTGAAGGTGGCTCATTTTTTGACCGGCAGTGTACTTTTTTATTCAAGTCGATTCGCTTTTTATGAGCTAGAACTCAAAATAATCGTAGAAATTTTATTTTAATGCGAAAAATGTTTCCAAAGACGTGATTTTATAAACTTTGTAAAGGTTGTACTCCTATTTGATTACATAATTAAAACAAAGCATCAAGCTGATCTCAAAATAATGAAGTGACTTGTATACCTGGCGTGAATTGTTTCGGGCCTTTGCCGAGCTAAATTTTCAATTGTGAGCTTATCTGAGGAAGAATCAAGTTTTAAGTAAAAGTTAATCGTGAAACCAAAACACACAATTGAATTTGAACAGAACAAGAGACGAGCACACTTCAAGAACTTTTAGCAAGCTCTAGCAGGTGCAACTATTTATAACTTGTATAAGCATATAAGCTTAGTCAAAATTAAAAATTTAGTAAAGAAACAGAGTAGCTACAATAGCAGCATTCGTTTTTGCTCGTAGATCAAACTTAATCAGGTCTTGGTTTGATTTTTTTAACCAGTCGGAGTGGGTCTTGTTTTTTGAAAATTACCTCCATTCTCCACATAGTTCACACAATATTTCACTTCATCAAAAAGCGTGAAACATATTCACAATTTATTTTTGCTAAAGAGATTCAATTTCAAAATTTATGTTATTTCATCTAGATATCCATAGTTTTGAGACTCATTGGGGAGGGCGTCTCTGAAACATGCATTTAGCCAACGCCAAGAGCTCCTAATGACGGGTTTTCAAGCTTTGAGCAATCATTTCTAGACTCGAACTTGAGTCGAGACGAGATGATACAAGCGAGACCAAGTTGATGAGGCCAGATTAGAAAAACATTTTAAAACTTAAAACAAATTAACGTTTTCAACAATTGTGCCTTTTTAAAAAAGCTTCTTTCGCAGTTGGGTTAATACAACTTTTTTATAATCAAATTCTATGCAAATTAAACAAAATTGGTCTAACAAGCGAGGCTCATAAGCGAGGCTGGCCAAAATGAATGAATTTTCGAAATGATTGGATTTCGAAAGGCTGTAAGCATATTTCATTCTCTCCAATTCATTATAATTGCAAGAAATTCGCTTTAAAAATTGCAATAACCAATTTAAATATGTAAAGCTGCGATAGGAATGAAGCCTCTGTGGCTCAGAGCTAAGTGCATCGCTTGCTTTCAAATGTATTAAGAGTTCGAATTTTGTTTGTTTCTCGTTTTTCACATTTTTTTTCTTTTCAAAGACGAAATATTATTTCAAAGCAAGTTTTCCACGAACTGAATTATGATTAATTAAAAGTTTAGAAGTAAAAATATGAAAATTTTTTAAATCAGCAATATTTATGATAAAATTAGCAAATAGAAGTTAAAAATTTTAAAATATGAAAATAAAAATCTTTCATTAGAGAGACTTATGAATGAATAATTAAAATAATTTGCTTTTTAGAAAAAAATTTTAAAAACAATTAATCAGCAACATTTGAGCTCGTAATGAGTAGCATTTTAAACTCGCAATGTTTATGTTACTCGTTAGCCACAGACACTTTATCGCTTGTTGCGCTTTTAAATTATTTTTGCAATTTTTTAATATTACTTCATAAAGATCACGTTGACTCGAGCGAAACAAAAAAAAAAGAATCACATCAATGTTTTCAAGCTTTCAAAATCAAACTATTGCAAAAATATGAATTTTGGCAAGCCTCATTTATGAACCTCCCTTGCAAATATCAATGAATTCATTTTTCAAATTGAATCAAAATGTGAGTTTCTCTTCGCTTGTAGTCTTCACTTTTTATTTTTGTTTTTCTCCGCTTTTTTCATGCAAATTTGAATTCGTACGAAATCAGGAAATTCTTCGTAATTCATAAAATTTGAAATTTAATTTTTGTTTGCATAAAATAACTGCGATCGAAAAGAAGATTGGGTGAATTCGTTGTGAAAGTAAATTCTCACCACGCATTATTCCGTATTTGATCAGTTCGTAGGAATTCGACACATTTTAAAACGTTAAATTTAAGAGTTTGAAAACGAATAAGAATTCAAGTTTTCATCGTTTAACTATAAAGCGAAGGCGTTGTTTCAAGTGAAACCTATAAATTATTTTTAATGGCTAATTCCAACTCATTTTATAGGTTTGAATACAAATTTTGTGGCTTATGAGTTTGTGTTAGCGAGAGAAAGTGAAGCATAACAATGTTTTCACAATGAAAATTGTTTTTTGAATTGCGATTTACATTTTAATTGTTAATTGTAATTCAATGAGCGTTGATTCAAATTTTTCACCAGACGAGGCAATTATTTTGAATTTTCGCCGGCGGTCATAGAGAACAATAATTTATCAAAGAGATTACAATTTTTGAATATTTTCAATTAAAAAAACAAAAAGTAAACTTCGAGCTTGAAAACGAATAGAAAAGAAGAAAAGAAATCTCAAAGCGTTGCCGTACTGCGGCGAATGGAAGAGGTAATTAATTGGCGGATATTTTAGTCAAAACGGTAGCAATCGCTTATTGCATGCAACATGTGCACAAGCTTTAATCGCTGAGCTTTTTGAATTTTTGAGAATGAAGAAAGCGAAGCTTTTGTGAGCATTTGAAAAGCGGCTGCCATTTACGAAGAGAGCTTTCATTGCTTTTCGATCGTTTCGCCTTTTTTTTGTTTGCTTTGAATTAAATTTTATTTTTTGAAACAAGTTTGAAGTCTTCTTTCGAAGGCATGTTTTCAAAGTTTTAAGTTTCAAATTTAGAAAAAAAGCGAACTTTTTTCATTCTTTTTCAATTAATTTCGTTGAAATCGTCTTTTTTATTTATAATCGTTTTGATCGCAGTTTAGTTCTAAAAAAAAGTGGAATTCGAAGACTCAAAGCACAATTATAAAATTCTTCGCTTCGAGATTAAAAGCGCGCTTTTGTAATTTCGCTGCTGTTTTGTTCGTCGCTTTTCACGCCGAACATTCTTTTCAAACACAAAATTTCGGCAATCGAAAAAAAAAACTTTTTCTCGCTGCAAACTTTCTCGATCGTTTTATTCGCTTTACACAAACAAAACTTTAATTAAGTTTTGAAATTGTAGCGTTTGTTTGCCGAGTTTAGAATGTCACTTGTCTATATTTTCACTGTATTTTGTAAGCAAACCGTGAAACGCATCGAATGTTTACGAATTGTTATCTACGACGTGTACAGCGAGAAACTTTTTTTGTCGACAAAATTTCATATCATCATTCGTTAGATTCAAATTGAAACAACACCCAAAAAACCTTTTCCTTTTTAGTGCATAAGCGTCAAAGACTTCTTGCGAAATATTCGCGTATAAAGCAAATTTATTTCCTTTTCATTCATCGCGAAAATGCACGAAGAAAACGGCGCACAAGTTGGCCGTTTCATAATTTGTATTAATTTTTTAGTTTTAAGCAGTAAATCAAAAAAATAAAATCGATTTACGTGAGATCGACTCGCATTCAATTCGACGTGATTCAGTGAAAAAAAAAACGCTGCACCTTATTAGCTGTGTACAGTTTTCAAACTCTCGCCGCACGCATTTCGTTTGCTTTTGACCACAGTTTGCGTTTTAAATTAAAACTGCAAACATTTCTGTTCTATTTCCAAAAAGTTCAGTAGTTAAACCTGCTTACAATTACGCATTATTTCAATTGTGTTTTGCATTTCCTCGCGTATTCAGTACATTTAAACACGACATGTGCGCAGCGTAGACATGTAAAGAGCTCGCATTTCGTATTATAGTTTTCAGGCACGTATTTTGGATAAGATTGAAAACATATCGAATACATGATTACAGCTTGTTTCATTGAAACGCTCTTCTCTTATTTTGTATAGTTGATAAAGCGAACAAATCGCGCATAAACGCTTCGTTCTCCGTGCACAAACTGTACGAAATTCTAAACGTTTTTTGAAGCATTTTAAATTCGTGAATGTGGTTTGTGGCTTTTTTTTTAATATCAGTTTTGACCTCTTCACGAAAATCATTTTAAGCCATTGTTACACTTCGCTCGATTTTGATTTGAATTTTTTCTTAACTCGAAGCAATTTTGTTGAAAACGTTTGTTTAAGAATGAATCCGGCCGTAGCACCTCTGTGGTGGGTAAAAGCTCGATAATCTTCCGCATTTTGAAAGCGTTTATTTGCAGCTTTCGATTACAATAATCACGTCACACGAATAAAACTTTGATTAAATGAGTTTTTTTTAAAGGCGAAATTTAAAATGCAAAATTTAGAATTCAAACAAAAGTGATTCTCGCAAATTACTGTTATTACTCGCGTTCAATTCTTGTTAACCCTCTTAGTCGGCAGTTTAGCGTAAAACACTAAATAATTTGTCAATGCTTTCTGTATCGCGTAATAATAGTTAACTCGCATTTTCAAATTCTTTTACTTCGAAGCATCATTTTAATAAAAATTTAAAAAATTCTCGCATACTATTTTTAGTTTGTTGTCAGTATTCACGTTGCTCACCTACAAATTGGTTTCGGCTTTCGCGTTTAAAATACAACACTACCCGTATTAGACGCCCTGTGAACATTAAGATAAAGTGGCTGAAGCGAAGAGGGGTTGGCGAAGAATGTTGATGACGTTGGGAATCGATGTTTAACTCGTTCTCTCTCGAAGCATTTTTTAAGTGAGCACTTAAAAAGCAAACAAGCCATAAACTATTTTTATAGGATTTAAAAAACAAAGCTTTACATGCAAAATTTGTGTCTACGCGTTTTTCAAAGTACCTCCTCATTAATCGCAATTAAGCTACAATTAAACTTGAAACGAAAGCGAGTGAATGAATTCGAGTTTATGCAAACTTTTTTCATTGTAATTACAATTAATGATAAGAAGAAAAGTTGCCCTTAAGACGTTCTTTTCATAAAGTTTTAAATATTCGTTTCGTTTACCTTTTTCCTCGGCCATAAATTCACTTTCTTTTATCCGCGTGTGTTTTTGCAAACGAGCAGTTGTTCGAAGCGATTCGCGAGAAGATAGTATAAAGCGCGCACACACATGGTTTTGCATTGCTTCTCAAAACTTTTTGATTTCGCTTTGATTTTGGTAATAAAATAAATCAAATCTTCAAAAATAAAAAATTAGTTACTTCAAGCAAATGTGAAAGTGAGCTCAAGTTCGAAGCAACATTTTTCGACATACTGTACTCGAAGCTTTAAACATTCTGCTCTCGGATTACTCAACTTTCTTTTCATACTCGCAGCGTAATTCCGAATTGCAAAGGCTCGCCATTAACTCTCCTGTTGTAAATCTTCAATTTGCGAACGGTGACATGAATCGAGCATCTGCTTTAAAAAGTTTTTTTCCTTTTTTTTTACTTGCCTCTTCTATCGAATAAGCTAATTGCTAGATTTGCGGATTATTTTTGCTCGAATGTAGGAGTTTCTTTTGTGCTTTTCGAACGTGGGCTGCATTTCTCTTCGAGGATGCTTGAAAATTTCTTTTCAGCGAGTTTTATCATTGTCGTTTATTACACTCATTCTCCATTATTATACACATTTGTTTAGCTCATTATTTTAACCTTAATTATTAAATTAACGTTTGCTTGATATTTTTTTTGTATTTAATTTCTGTCCAATTATCTAAAGAAATAAACGAGAAAAGAGATTTCAGTTTAAGAAAGAAATTTACAATGGCTGAAAAAACAACACAAAATTCATGCTTTTCATCGATTGTATAAAGAGATATCATTGCGAATAGACATTTCGCGGTAGCGTGGGAATAACCAGAATGCGGAACATAGACAAAATCGGTGTTTATTGAAGTGGAAACATTATTCAAAAATGGGAAAAGATATTTTGTCGCTGCGATATAACCTCTCAACTGCCATTTTATTTTTATGGCTGAATTTGAGAATTAACTTTGCGTTTGATTCTATTTACTACATCGTAGTTTAAAACTTGAATATTCGTCGCGCAATTTTCCATAATTCAAGTTTATTTATTGAAAAAAATTTTTTTTCGCAGATACTTTAAAATATAAGCAAAATCTAATATTCTTCGTGCGTTTGAACAACAAGCTCGCAGTGATTTCATCAGTTTGTACGTTAAGCTTTCATTACTTACATAATGTACATTAAAGCGATATAAATCGCTAGAATGACCATAAAACACTGGAAAATGGCTTTCGCTTTCATTATACTTTACATTAGCTGAGAAAAAAGAAATTCGTTGAAGAAAAACGAAGATGTTTTCATTTGAAAAGCCAAACAAAAGCGTCGAACGCGACGGGAAACAGTCTTTGAAACAAAAAACAAGACCAAAGCCTACTGACAAGTTTACATAATGGGCGGATTTTTTTCTTGCTTAAGCTGTCATTTCGTCGATTTGTCCCTTATTTAAATCTCCTTTTTCTCGAAATGATTAATAGCTTCATTTTTCATTTGAATTATGGCTTTTGTCGAGTATGAGATGCTGAGAGCAGTGAAAGGTTTGACTTCTCAAAAGAAGAATAACCAAGTTCAAAGATCTTGTTTGTCCGCTGCTGCACAAATTTTAAACCATTAAAGTTAGAAAGCAAAGCTTAATCAAATATTCAAATACAAATTGTTTTTTGCGACGTTTTCAGCGAAAACCATATTGCGAGCATTTGCAAGAATATGAATGACCTGCGTTCACTCGTACTGTTTCGATGAAAATTTATGCAAATAGTTCACAGTTTTGCTAGCATTTGCATAAGAATAGGTGAGATGCGAAATGTTTGAAGAATTATTTGCATTTTCTTTGAAAGCGAACATTATTTAGCGTTTTGAAGGCACAAAAGTTGGCAAAAATATCGAGTTGGCTGAGTATCAGAGGAATACTTTGGTTCCGAGTTTCAATTTTAAGCGACAAATAGTTTGTTCGTCTGTTCGTGCAATTAAAACACGCAAATACCGTCGATATATCTTCATTTGAACGTGTTTCTTAATGGAAAAGTAAGAAAAAAAGGTTTTGCATCGATTCACGCCATTTTGTCATTTGTTTTTTCGAGAATGGGCTGTTTGTGTGAGTGAAGAGCATTCTGCGGTGCGAGCTGCCTGTTGGCTGTTTAATGGTTATTCAAATTACGAGATATGTCGTAGAAGAAAGCGATGGGCAAAGCACAGCGAAGGGATTTTCACGGTGATCGAGCGCGAGAGAAGAGCACTTGGCTTCGAGCGCTTCCCGCAAACGTTTTGCTTAATTTTATAGGGAAAAGAAGCTTGAATGACGATAAGATGTAATTACTCGAAGCGCAGATCACGTCCATTGGTAGTCTAATGTTAGCGAACAGTGCCCGTCTTCCGGTCGCTTTCTCGTGTTCGTCTACGCTTTTTACAGAAATTAATTTGTGCGTTGGAACCAAAGAATCGAGCGAAATTGTTTAAAACGCACCATTCTGCATTCATTAGAGTGCGAGTAATTGCAATTAAATTAGCGAAGAGGCAATGGCCATCTTGGCTGTTGCCATCGGAACAAACTTTACCAGCGCCTGTTTAATTTATGGCAGCCGTTCGCATTTCTCTCCTATATTTTAACTGTCAACAAGTTTTTATAAACCTATTTGCACGTTGCGAAACAAACTCAGGTACGGAGAAACTCAACCGCGGCCAGCCATTCGCCCGAAATTGAATTTTGCAATTTAAATTTATTCACTTCGCGAACGGCGCACAAAGTGCGCTGTGTGCGATTCGGGCTTCACGTATGCGGTACACACACGCTGCTTTCGTCGTGGACTCCGCTTGTGCTTTATGTTTTCAATAAAGCGCAGAAAGCGCTTTCAAATTCCAGTCAATTTCAGACTCATTAACTGTTGAATGCAGTGCTATACATAGGTGTGGTTATCTCATTTGATTAATGACTTTCATTTCAATGCTGAATATTTGAGCTTTAATTTTCAGAATCAAGCTTTAACGAGCATTGCAACCGCCATATAATTAGCCTCATTGTGAAGACTTGTTTGCATTTGCCGAACTTATGCCTAACGAGCCCCGTGAGGGCACACGAACACACAGGCGATCGCTCGAAAGCGAAGCAGCAGCAGCCGCGGCAGCGAAATTCATCGAGAGTTCCACAACATTTTTCCCCATGTTCACACACAGCGATAATTCTTTGCGATATAAAAGCTTGAATGCAAACGATCTTCTAAAGTTTAGTTAGAATTGTGGCCTCGTTGCTTTCGAGTGCTGGCATATGTGCGCTTTTCTCAAGCGAAGCAAGCTTTTCTCTGCGACTGAGGTGAGCGGAAAAGAATCATTTTTCGTGAGCAAACTCGAAGACTTTTGGCCGCCGTCGGCGTCTGCGGTCATATTTTGCGCACAGTGGCTCCCGCAGCAAAAAACACTTAAAAAATTTTAAAATTCATTACATTTTTCGGCGACGACACGAATTGTGGTAAAAATTGTTTCGCATCATTACGCGTTGTGGAACATCGCCCGAAAACAATTCTCGGAAAAGTAAACATCGATTAACGGAATTAGTTTGAAACTTGCTGTACTTTTTCAATTCTTTAGCGATGAGTGTTAAAAAACAAAAAATTTTACAGAAGATAAAAACCGAGGCGAGGAATGTGCATTTTGAAAATGACACCGAGAGAGAGCTGATGAAAAAAACAAGCTGATCTCGCTTTGATCTTTCGATTGTGAAACTTAATTAAACGCGAATGAAATTTATAGCTTTGCGATCGCTAACGCGCGATATGCGCTGTTAAATTGATGGAATGTCTTTTTTGCTTTATTCCTCGACAAAGAATCAATTAAAAGATCAATTAAAATGGAATATAGAAACAAAACAAAGCGAATGCATCGCTTTTTTTCTTCGACTGAGATTATTCGAGTCGAGATCATATCAGAGATGCCGATGTTGTTTAAAACCGATCACGAATACAAACGAGACTTCAACCTGCTTCTTCTTTTTTCGCTTGTTGCGTATAGGACGTGATGAAGTGCTGTACTTTTCTTCTGCTCATTTCGCTGCACTTTTTGCATCGTTTTTAAACTTGAGCTTTTTTGCTGTTCAATTTCTGCATTCCACAACTCAAATTGACTTTCTCTCAGCGAATCATTTTTGCAAAAGTTTACGTTCTTATTTGAACACCGATTTTCATACAGCCATTTGCATTTGCGACGCTCGCCACAGTTCGCAATGCCGGCGTTAAACACGCGAATTGAACAAACACACTAGTTTTAAGTACCATTGGTGACATAAATTCATATTTATCATTTTTATTGCTCAATTTAAATGTGTACACTGCGTGTAAGTAAACTGCGTTTTCACACTTGGCATTTTATGGTTATCACATGTAAAAATGGTTAGCAGCAAATTATTTACAACTGGCCATACTTTTGCGAAACGAAGAGAGAATTCGCTGATAATCGGGATCAGAGTCGATGTCGACCAAAACCTCTGTGTTGCTATTGCAAGTGGTGATCAATTCAAGATCGTCCGCTGTTGATTGCTTTCGGTTGTTTACTTTTCGCTTCCTGATCACCGATAAGTTTAGAGGACAGGGCAAAAGTTCCTGCATTATCGAGTGATGAACAATAAGCGAGTGTAAACTCGAGAACTCTTTGGTGAAACCCTACGAAAAAAGGAAAGAGAAAAGGGCTAAATGAGGAAAGTAATCACTGCACATTGTGAATGAAAGAATGAAATACATTGAAAAGAGTTCGATATCGATCGATATCCTACCGTATTTTGTACCTTGATCTTGAAGGTTCCTTTCGCACTCCGGATAATTAAGTAATGAGCAACACCCGAAACTTGGAACTGTTTCGGCACTCGAATCGAAAGCGCATAGCATCCAGGTTTACTCGACGAATCTCTGACTACGAATGCACCGATCGGTTCTCTCTGCAATATGTTGAGTGCGGAATCGCGACAGATAGAACCATAGTACCAATCAGGTATTTCACTATCACAGTCATCGAGAGAATCATTGCGAAGCGGAGGTGTCGGAGGAAAGGAAAAAGTTTTCGTCGACTTTGAAGAAACCGACGAGGAGACGTTTGATAAACTATGCATCGATGAGAAGTTAGATGAGTTTGAATTTGTAACCACACTCATTGAGTAAAGTTCGTTTTCATTGACCATAACAGTGTCCACTAAGTCCATTGACACGAGACCATCTCCTTTATTCACAAAGCTCACAACAGGATACGAAGAGTTACTGTCGAACGACTGCTGCTTGCGTACAGGTTTCACACACTTGGGACCGAATATTTTCGTGCTTTGTTCCTTTTTCATTATCACAGAAGAAAAGTCATCACACGAAGCAGCATCCCTCAGCACCATTTTACGCCGCAATCTGCACCACGGCAGAAACCGCAGCATAAACTTGGTCTGAGCCTGTTGCTGATGTTGCTGCCGACAGTTGCCGCTTGCACCTGCTAACTGAGCCTTCGTCTTTAGATAATCCTGACGATCGACCAGTTGACTGTGCCGCGATTGCATGACGAGTGGGCGACACTTAAGCAGTTCACATTGCGACAGGCAGAGGAAGAAAAGAGGCAGAGGAAGATGAAAACAAAAGCATCGCCACGACCAACACTTCAGTTAGGCTGGCACTGAACATCCTGTCCAGGAACCGTTCCCCGCGACTGCCCCTCGGCCCCCCGCAAAGTGGTGTGTATTTAAACCGAAAAACAAGATTGTTCAGTTATCGTCGCACCTGTGTTCTCAGCCTCTTTCTGCAAACTATGCGACTGCTGTGCATTCCGCACACTGCACAAACTGCACGTTCAATTCCTCAAATCGCTCATCACTTCTTATGCCAGACGCTGCACTCAACTGCCACACACTCAGAAGCAGACCCGAGAGCTGTGAGCAGTGCTTCTCGCCTGCGACCGAACCACGACCGAAACACAATCGTTGAACACTGCTTTCGCAGAAAACGATTGCGACTCTTGCTCGACATTCGCGCAATTGGCGAATATCCAAAGGCCGTATGTGAATGGCACGACTGCGGCGAGGTGCAGAAATGCGGCGAATGCGAGTCGCTCTCAACGTGCATTCAACGAGTGGTTCATTGATC
This sequence comes from Dinothrombium tinctorium, assembly GCA_003675995.1. Lineage (NCBI taxonomy): Eukaryota > Metazoa > Arthropoda > Arachnida > Trombidiformes > Trombidiidae > Dinothrombium > Dinothrombium tinctorium. Next base: position 11,986 of record NCKU01000368.1, on the reverse strand, counting down.
GCTGCGAACAAGTCTAGTTGCAAATGCTGCGAACGCCATTCGATTACAGCTGCAATTAGCGATGCATCAAAGTGCGGAGTGTTGAAAGAGACGAATAAACAAGGCTTTCGTCAGCAACAACAGCTGATACCGTTGTTTTTCCATCTCAATACGCTGCACTGTACCCACCGCTCGCGAGGAGATGGTTCCGCGGCCGACTTCAGACGAATTATGGGGTCACCATTTGATGCCTCAGACATTGCCACTCGACATACTGATGCCGAATGGCACATTGATTCAAATACAGTCACACCGTGAGTCAAGCATCGAAACGATCAAAAGCGAGATCTGGTCGGAGGCAAAGAATCACGTGCTGTACAGACTGCTGAATGAGCCATCTTCTTACATCTTTATCGCTGTAACACAGGACGCGAAATTAGAAGAGTTCTACGATGAAAGCAGACGTCTATGCGACTTGCGACTCTTCTATCCTATCCTCAAACTTGTGGAGCCCAAAGGCAACAAAGAGGAGAAGATTCTCAATTCGGACATCAGTTTGGCCATTGGTCGACCGATAAACGAGATCGAGAACAAGAAAGAGCCTGAAATCGTCGAATTCCGTCGAAATGTACTCTCGCTTTGCAAATCGGTGGTCGAAGAGCGAGAATCGCTTTCAAATGAACAAAAATTGTATTATGCTTTTCCTCCTGAATTAGAACCAGACTATGAAAGCGAACGGGAAGTGAGAGATGAGAATTCGCAAATGATTAAGCTTTCCGTTTACTTCTCCTTTCAAAAGCCCGACGATTGCCAAGTTTCTGAAATTAACTACGAGATCGAAATCGCATACACACGAAAACCGAAGGAAGTTATTTCGGAAATGTCTAAATTGCTTGCGAGTAAAGATTTCGATTCTTCGGGAATGCCTGACAATTTTCTCTTAAAAGTATCTGGACTTAACCAGTATTTATTCGGTGATCATCCTCTTTTTAAATTCAAAGTAAGCGACTCTGACACAGTAATTTTCTCTTGATAGCCATTCTTTAATTTAGTACATCAAGCATTGTCTTTCACATGGAAAATGTCCTAAATTATCTCTCGAAAGTAAAGAAAATGTTTTTAGGTCAATCCCAGAAGCCGAATTTTTAGTTCCATCTTTTCTTCGTCGACTGCCATCTCAGCCGAGTAAAGAGCAGCAACTTGAGAGTATAAACCAGGCATTTATGAACTTGCAGCTAATGTCTCTTTGGAGAGTCGAAACCATGTTAAGAGTAAAAATTCTTAGCGCCACTTACGTTAATGTGAGAGATGTCGAAAGGATTTATGTCAAATGCGGCATTTATCATGGACCGGAAGCTCTATGCCCTCCGAAAGAAACGCAGCAAGTCACTCCAATAAATCCAAAATGGGATTGCTGGTTAGAGTTCGATCTATACGTTCCTGATGTGCCTCGAAGTGCTCGAGTATGTCTTTCAATTTGTTCGATCTCTTATCGCAAAAAGCGGGAAGAACACTGTGCATTAGCATGGGGTAATTTTACACTTTTTGACTACAATGATAATTTATTAAGTGATCGTGTTCACATCCATCTATGGCCGGTGCCTAAAGGACACGATGAACTTCTGAATCCTTTAGGAATGATTGGTTCCAATTTTAACAAAGATTCGCCTTGTTTACAAATAGAATTTGATAGATATTCTTGCCCTGTAATTTTTCCAACAAAAGAACAAATTACCGACTATTCGAGGTTTGTAAGAAAACAAGAAGAAAATGGACGAAGCACGGGTTGCAAAGATTTTCAACAGTCTCGTCTTTTATGCAATTCTCCGACTCAAAGTGATCGCGAACTGCTTCTAGAAATAATCAAACGTGATCCTTTATCAGAGATGTCTTTGCAAGAAAAAGATTTAGTTTGGAAATTTCGTGAGATATGTTTGGAAATTCCTGATTCGCTTCCAAAATTACTCGATGCCGTCAAATGGAATAGCCGTGATGAAGTATGTCAACTTTATACTTTATTAGAACGATGGACTCCAGTAAAGGCAGAAACGGCGCTTGAGTTGCTTGATTGTAAATATGCCGATCTCACTGTAAGAAATTACGCTGTAAAATGGCTCAACCAAAATCTCTCTGATGACCTCTTGTCGCAATACTTGCTACAATTGGTGCAGGTTGTAAAATATGAATCATATTTAGACAATGATTTGTCGAGATTTTTGATTAGAAGAACTCTTATGAACAGAAAAATCGGCCATTATTTTTTTTGGCACCTTAAGGCTGAGATGCATGATTCAATCTTTTCCTTAAGATGCCAATTACTACTTGAAGCATATTGTAGAGGAATTGGTAAGCGTGTGTTGAAATCAACCATCAGGCAAGTGGAAGCACTGGAAAAACTTACGAAGCTTACAGACACTTTAAAAGAGCGAAAAGATGACACCCAAAAGGAGCGATTGAAGTTTTTATCCGCGCAAGTCAAACAAGCGGATTACTTAGAAACTTTACAAAATTTTCCAAGTCCATTAAATCACAACATTATCCTGGGTGAGCTAGTCGTTGAAGAATGCAGAATTATGGATTCTGCGAAACGGCCGCTGTGGTTGGTTTGGACTAATCCTGATAAACACTGCGATCTTTCAAATCAGTCAAATGCTATCATTTTTAAAAATGGTGATGATTTAAGGCAAGACATGTTAACTTTACAGGTGATCGGAATAATTGATTTAATATGGAAAAGAGAAAATTTAGATTTGAAAATGTTACCATATACCTGCTTATCGACAGGCAAACAAGTGGGAATGATAGAAGTAGTAATGAGAGCGAAAACCGTAATGAACATTCAAAGAACAGGTGGTCGAATGGCCGCATTCCAAGTCGATTCCACTCAACTTCATAAATGGATCAAGGAAAAGAACAATACCAAAGAAAATTACGATAGGGCTGTTGATATATTTACCAAATCTTGTGCAGGATACTGTGTTGCTACGTTCATCCTTGGTATTGGAGATCGAAATCCTGACAACATTATGATCAACGAAGAAGGTCAGATATTCCATATAGACTTTGGCCACTTTTTAGGTCACTTTAAGAAAAAATTTGGTATAAATCGAGAACGAGTACCTTTTGTGCTGACAGATGATTTTCTTTACGTAATATCGAAAGGCGCGGAAAATCCACATAAAAGTCCTGAGTTTGAAGAGTGAGTTAACATTGTAATTTGATTTTAAAACTAATTTTTAAACATTTATCTTATCTGCAGATTTACGAAGTTGTGCGGAGCTGCTTATCTCTCTCTGAGGAAACATGCCAACCTGCTCATAACATTGTTCACTATGATGCTGTCGACGGGAATTCCGGAATTACAGTCAATCGACGATATCGGTTACTTAAGAAAGACATTGCAAGTGGAGAAAAGTGAAAAAGAAGCGCTTCAATACTTTAACAGTCAGTTCTTCGAGGCTTACGGAGGCGCGTGGACCACGAAAATCGATTGGTTTTTTCATAGCGTAAAACACATGTAAACGGCAAGTTTTTAATCACTCGAAAAGCAAATAAATTTAATTTTTAACAATTATTGCACAATCGGAACTTTTATTTAAATACAGTAACAATATAATTCTCGACAAATGAGCATTTTGAAATGACTAAATGTTACATTGATTGGGAATGGTCAGTTCGCTTTCCTCCATCTCTTTATCTCTGTTCATTTCTCGCGACGACGAAGATTTGATCTGTCCCGCAAGTAAAGGATTTATGGCGTACAGCCAATCATGAACCTCTTTGTCGGTTATCGTTTGCATCACGTAAGTCTTGTGTTTGGTCACGATTGTGAACGCCTTCGACAATTTCGAACTTTGTTCGTCTTTAGTGTATTCAACCTGTGCATTCGCCAAATTCACGATTCCACGCTCGATTGGGTCTTTTTCATCATAATATACGAAAAGATACGGACGTCGAACCATTGCCCATCTTTTAATCCACTTCTTTGTCCTATCATCGTGAACATAAATTGGACCTTTTCTCGAAATCACTGGACTTAATCTAATTTCTTCTATTTCGGGAACATAAAGCGCTTTTGTATTCGGATCCACTAAATTGTTCATCGCTTCAGTATCACCATTCGAACAATTACTTGACCTATGAGTCCAATAATTTACCGGTTTTTCAGGAGATAATAGCTCAGGACTAGAGGAAAGTGAAGAAGGTAAATCCATATCTTCATGAGAAGGAGTCTGTAACGAATTCTTCTTTATCGGCTGAGGACCGGGTTTCGACGGAATATGTGTTTGAATCAACTGAACACACTTGGAGCACAGTTCTCTTTCGCGATCCGTCATTTCCCATGGTTGATAAATCGATTCATCCATTAAAGTGGCAACAGGACTTGTCGGCGAGGTCAGTGAGGCCAAGTTGAATCTGCTTCTGCTAATTGGCATTCCTGAGTTGAATTCATTTTTTGCTCCACTCGCTAATTTTTCTCTTACTAAAAGCATGTGTCGAACTCTTTCAACGAGTTCTAATCGCTTCATCTTTTCTAATTCCCATTGATGATCAAATATTAGCGAGTCACCTCTTGGCTGCCAGCCTCTCAAATTTTCTTCGCCCCTTACATAAGTTGCAGAAGTGTCTAGTACCCGTCGTTGCCTGCGTTGAACTCCAGGACTTCCAGTTTCGACTGCCCTCTTCAAAATTAGTTCATACACGGCACTTACATGATTGCAATCGGCGTTTTTGTACGCTCCGCTCAAAAGATGTTTTAAAGCTTTTGTATTTGTTGTAATTCTTGGAAACGTTCGTGCATCTCTTCCGTAAATCATTAAGCACAGATCCTTCGTTATGATAGCGGGGTGAGTACAGTTTTCGAGCTGTAATAACAAAGGTGCGATCAATTTGCGTGTCGATTTTAATCAAGGTTTGCCTAAAGAAAATTGCGCATTCAACCCTTTCGGGTTTGTTTACTTTCACAATATTTTTAACTTTGAATTAATCAAAATTTTGAAACAAAGCCTTCGGGCATTTGTCTCGTTAAATCGGCATCAGTAATCATTAAATGAAGAGCTTTTCCATTGTTGATAAAGGCGATTTTACTGCCTCGAGGCAGATACGGTAAAAGTAATTGCGATCACTTACCTCGATGTAAGCAGACATTGTCAAATACACCCTTTCGAAATTAGGTGTGACTCTGTTCATCAAATACGAGTTATGTAACGAAGTGTCCCATGCGGCTTCAAAGCGATAGACGATTCTATCATCCATTTTATCCAAATATTCGCCCGGAAATAAACTGAGAGACAAAACTGAGTCGTCGTCGTCGTCGTCGAAATTATCGGGACATTCTGGTTGAACTCGAATCCTGCCGACCACCAATTCTCTAATTTCTTTCCACGCAATGTCGGGATCTTTTTCGTGTATAATAGTGATACGAATTCGTCGTTGAATTCCTTGGTGAAGAAGAAATGTATCATGACAGGGAGTATCATCGTGATGATCGACCACAACAGGTATGTATTCGCCATTAGGCGTCAATTCGCAAATTTCAAACCAAATGAGAAGATCAAATTTTTCGTGGACATGAGCCGTGGTTGGCGCAGAGAGGCTCATAAATTTTTGCGATCGAATAGGCTGCGAAATTGGAATTAATTGAGGGAACATTCGTCTTGGAGGCTGTCTCGTTAAGCTAAAACAAAAAGTAAAGTTAATAAACCAACGACTAATGATCCAATTAGCAGTGTCATACTGATTCTGAGCCCCAGGAATAAAATCTCGAGTGTCCTTCGACTCTTTGTGCAATGGATGCTGTTGATAGTGTCCAAAAACTTCGAACAGTATTGGGTGGGTCTTGAGGTATTCGACAAAAGCTCGACTTATTTTCACCGAAATGTTTTGTATTCGGAAAAAGCCTGGCGGCGGACCTTTTCCGGTATTCTTGATCGGTTCAGTTGAAAACGCTTCATCTCTTCGGTGCAGAAAGTTAAATTGACAAAATATATCGCCATACTCTTTCTCAATCCCAATTACTTGAAGAATAATCACACGAAATACAAACTCATTTCCCAGTTTTATATGATCTCCAAATTTTTCCAATTTTTCCAATGACTCGTAATTATTATTTTGCTGATCAACTGAGGTCAATTTTTCTGTGTCATCATCCTTGTCTCTCAAAAACACAGTCAAATCCGGAATGTGAAAGTTCGAAGCTTTGAGCTTCGTTTGCCACTTCTTATTCACAACGATCAATTCTAGATCATCTTCATCAAATGATATCTTCGCTGATTGTCTTATATTATTTGTCGACGACACCAATTCAGGAACGTCTTCTTCATCTAATTAAACTTAAAAATCAAATTATGGTGTTCGAAGCGCCTATTTACCTGTTACAGCTTGTAATGCGACACGCAAATATCCTTTAACATCACCCTTTTCATTAACGATCGGAACTTTTTGAATTAACGTCAAAGGATAGAGTAAATTGGACAAGTAAACAAAAGCTCTTCCGATCAATCGAAACCAAGGAAATCGATCGTAGAATGGATCACCTCCGAAATTATTTTCTATATTATTATCTGGTGAAGTTGGCGATATTTCGGCCTCATTTCTGTACATTTCTCGCATCAATTCAAGTCTTTGTCTGCAAGGAAAACAATTTGTAAAACACGGGAGAATAAATGATTTGCGCAATGCGCTTTATTAACCTTTCTTCACAGTAATATCTGTTTGATAGTTGTTTTTTGAAAACTGAGAAACATTGCATTAAATTTGTATTTTGTGCCTCTGAAGGTTCGGGCGAAGCACTGATCAAGTCAAACTCTTCTGAGTAGTTGTAATAAATGTGTCGCATAAGCTCCAAACGGTGCCTAATGTAACGAAGCAATAGGATATTGTTCGCATTAATGCATTCAAATTCATTCTATTTGTAGTCAAAGAGTTCAGAGACCCAAAATTAGAGTGCGAACGCAAACAAGCAGCGAAAAAAAGAAAGATCGAGACAAAGTTAACGCTTAAAACGCATATTTACGTAGATAAAAAGAGTGATTTGAGGCTTATGCGGCAATAAAAGACAGCAAAGGGTCGTTCGGTTTCATCTTTGTCTACAACTAGAAATTAAATTCATTCAAATTTAATTTACCGAAGTTTGCTCAGTGACCAGTAATGAGTTGCACCATTTTTTGTATCCAAGACTTCAACTGCGACCAGAGATTTATTATACGGCCTCTCATCCTCCTCAGTCATACTATCATCCATATTGCTCACCATTTCAGGAGGCAGCGGTGAATACATAGTATCGCTCAAAAGAACAAATTGAAATTGAACTCTTTTCTTCAATTCCACCGAAATCGCGTTCGCCTCTTTTAGAAAAATTGCATTTCCCCAGAGATCATCTCGTAAACTCGTGAATTGATGATATTTCCATTTACGAGATGCCCAGGAAGCGAGTTGGTATTCCCGGTCGGTCCAAGAAATAATGTCTGAAAAAACATCATCCATCTGCTCGTCTTCATTGGTAGTTGTTTGTATAGTTGAGGAATAGAGAGTTGAAATAGTCATCGATTGCTCGTCCACTTGCCGCTGTAAACTTTCAATTTTAGCCTCGTAATTTTTTCTTTGTTCCTCGAAAAGCATGTCCGCTTCTTCTTTTTCCTTCTTATACTGCTCCTCGAGTAACAACAACTTCTTTTCCATTTCCAACTTCAGATCGATTCCCTGCTTCTCGAGCAATTCGAGCTGTGCAAATGTCCAATCAACGGGTGGAATATGTCCCTCGATTTCATTATTAGGAGACTTTCTACCGCGATTTTCTCGTGCCTGATCGGGATGCTGGAAGCGGAAAACATGATATTTTCCCAGAATTACTCTCGAGCCTGTCTTCAGTTCGATCGGACGATCGACTTTTATCCCGTTTACATAACACAAGGCTTCTTTGCATGGAATCAGAACAACGATTCCGTTTCGGTTTTCAAATATGCAATGTTCACTCATTATATGCGATCCGTGCAACTGAATATCCTGAGGAATGCCGGCGTCTGATCGTCCAACGCGTGTGAAACCGTCTTTTATGTAATAAATTAAGCACTCTGACATCAGCGGGTCTTCATTGAGGTTAACCAGATGAGGTGATTTTTGCGGAGAGAAGAGGCCGACAGTATCACCATTCTCACGAGTTGCAACGCCCATTTCAGCGAGGACCGCTTCTCTCTGAAGTCTTATCATTTCAGTTTTCTTCAGCTTTTCTTCCCACGTTTCATTCAATTCAGACATAATTTTTTCGCTTTCTTGTAACTGCTCCATAGCGTTTTCACTTAAAGCTGACACTGAACCAGAGCGCTTCTTCACCGCCTGCACATCAACATTCACATTATCTTCGCCTACTTCAATACCTTCAGCTCTCAACAATGCCTTCAATTTTGCTATTTCTTCCTTCAATTCTCTGATAAGTTTAGCATTTGCATCCTCATTGATGATTGCTTTGCAAACGATTTGCTTCGCTCTGTCAGCATATCGTAATGTGCTCAGAGTTTCTTCGTAATTCACATCGGCAGGGCTAATCGCAGCAATCATCGCTGTTTTTGAATTACCTCCTGAGAAAAAAAATGCAATCACTTATTTCCATTCTAGAAAAATAAAATAATAACCTAAATTTTCGCGAAGTAGCCATGTTAAAGCAGAATCTCGATATGGAATGAAATCTCCTTTTTTCTTTTTCTTTGTCGCCTGAAAGTGATGCTTGATGAAAGGCGAACAAAGCAAGTGATAAATGAACTACTTACCGACTGAATTTAGTTTGAGCGCACAGGAGAAAGGAAATAGTGCTAATTAGAGGTTTTGCTTGAGAAAGAAATGAAAAAAGTTACCATTTCTGCCAAAGCCGAGATCACTTTTCCTAATGTAGTTAAAGACTTATTTATATTTGCACCCTCTTTCAATCTTGTTCCTTGAGCTCCAGTTGAATCTGCTCTTTCGCTACCAGCTAAATCCACTAAAGAAATTTTGCTAACTTTTTCTGAATCAAGTCCAGTCATTTTATCTTGCCGTCGCTGAGTGAAAATAATCGTGAAGACAGCGTGTGATCGACTACTTGTTTCATTCATATTAGTAGCTGCAACAGTTCTACAAAAAAAAAGATTCGTGAAAATGAAAAGGAGTTAAGAAGAGAGGAAATACCTCGCCTTATTGCCCTCATCCATCAATTCGTAAATATCTTCGTAAGAGGTAACTGCAAGCTTAGACAAGTCTTCCACATAAGGTCCTAATAAAGGATGTTCTCGCACCCGGAGAGCCGATCGATTTTTAGGGTTCAAAAGATCGCGAACTCTTTCACAATAAATTTCCATATAAGACACTTCGACTGAGTACATGATATCCTCTCTGTCGTCCAATTGGATCCTATTGAAAAGATCATTGCATATACGAGGAATAATTCCTTCTTCGCCTTGTTTTCCCATCATCGTGTAACTTTTCCCAGCTCCAGTTTGACCGTAAGCGAATATACACACATTGTATCCTTCGAAAGCGTGTTCCAACATTTCTTCGCCTATGTCTTCGTACACTTTTTGTTGCGAAGAGAAGTTGGGATCATTTTTGTTATGCGACCAGTAGGAGTAATCGTAAGTGAAACTTTTTACGCTGTCATTTATTTTTGGATTATAAATGGCTGCAAAAAATTTAAACGATTGTTCAAGAAGAATGCTCGAGAATGCAAATGAAAAGCTCGCTTACTAGTGCTCTGTCCGCTCATCGAAATGACGCACTTGCTGTTATACGTGATTTCTCGATTGTTAAAAGGTCGGACGCGAACGGCAACTTTAACCGAAGACATTTTGATTTTCGTTTTCGACACTCGTTTAAATTGAATGCGTGTAAAAGTACGGAGGCACGATTGACTGTAAGGCTGATGAATTGAGGTTGATAATTGCGAAACCCTCTGCGTGAAAATGCATTAACGCTGAAAAATGTTTACAAACATTACGAGAATCACGTCTCTATAGTCATTAAGTGTCTAAAACAAATTCTTGAATTAGGTTAAACCGGTGCGCTCCAATTCTCCCTATGTTTTCTCTCGCTTTCAATCAGCTTACTGTTTTTTTTCTCTCGAATTCTCTTCTTTTTCAGCAAAGAAAAAGCAAATGAAAGTAAATTTTGGAAACTTAATATCGATCGCGACAAAAAAGAAGAAAAAGTGAGTGAAATATGCTTGCAGCGAAGTGAAATTACCGCACGTATTTACTATAGTCTCAAATTGAAGTGCTCATCTTAACTTTCATTTTGTCACTCGTTAATGACAGTGACCTTTAACATAGTAACTTTTGACACAAAACAGACAGTAGATCGCACACACAAATGCTCTACTTTGAAACAAAAACGAACAAATTTAAGCTTACTTGCCTTTGTTTGTTACAAGCGATGAGTGAAACATAGTATATATGGCCGAGTTGATGCTTTGATCATAACCTTAATGCTGTTCTCATGATTCACAGATGAAAAAATCGATGAGAGGCTACGTTAACGTTTACCGAGTAGATTTTTGCCACTGAACGAATTTAAATTAGTAAGCGATAGAATCTAAAACTCTATCATTGCGAAGAGATTAACATATGGATGCTTTTATTCAGACACCGAGTATGGTTGTATTTTAATCACTTTTGATGGTCGCCAAAGACGTTCTCTCGTGAAGTAACGTCACTGCTCTGTACGCAAGACACCACAGGATCAGAGGGGACAGCCTCTGTTCGATCTGTATTCGAGTCAATGTCAACGTCGAATTTGAAATTCACAAACGGTACGCCTTAAAATTAAAGCTAAATAATTAAATTTTTGCATTGCACACATTTTGAATTATATAACGAATGAGCATTATCCTCTGCCGCTATTGCAAATAAATTAAATCCATCGCTTTGTGTGGTTGAATTAAGCCATATTTTGCTGGCAGTTGCTCGCTAAGTCAGAATTGGCAATTAATTTACTGCGTAAAATATATTCAGCGTTAAATGAAAGAAATTAAATTTAATCAGCCAAAAATTAGATGCTTATTCATATTGTAAATTATTTTTTATTTAATTTAATCTTAAAAGCAAAGTGATACGATAAAAGAAGCAAAAAATAAAAAATTATTAAAATTAAATTTTGCACGCAAAATAAATTTTTTAGTGAAATAATTGGAATTTTTTATTTTCATTGTTAAATAAAGAAAAAAATTAATTAAGTCAACTCACAAATAGGCAACAAGCGATTGACGTAAATGCAAAAGCTTTAACAACTGCCCACTGTTGCATCATAAAGTCAAGCAAACTCATTCACTTCTTTTTTAAATAAAATCATCGCTGATCGATTTGAGAAAGACGAAAAGCGAATTACTTTTAAACAATGATAATCAAAAGTAGAAAAATAATTTTTTTTTTATTTCAAAACGAATTTCTGGCTTGAATTATTCTTTATTTTCTAAAAAGTAGCAAATTTTTAAATAGTAGTTTTGTTTGATTCATGAATGAGTACCGTGGCTTTAAAAAATTAAAATTCAAATCGAATTTTTTGTTTTTTGAAAGCATTTGATTTGGCTTTAAAATGCTATACAGTGGAGAGACTTTACAGTGCTAAAAATGAATTGTTGTCGAACTATGAACGCAAGAGAAATGAAACTTCTTGAAATTGTTTTTTATTTGATGGTTTATTACCTAGTAATAAATAATCCTAAAACTACCAAATAAGTTTGTGTAATTAGACGCTTATTTAAAAGAAAAAAGTTAATAAGCTTAACTCATAAGCCAGAATTTGAATTAAAAGAGATAAAACGCTTTATGAAATAACAAACAACTTTTATCAATAAATGCTAACGGAAAATTATAAAAATTTTAAATTAAAATAGATGAGTATTTGCATTTCAATACATCGCTATATTATACATATAAAATCAACAAGAAAATATTGATTTGATATAACATTTTTAATTTTATAATATATTATAATACTAATGCATATAACAAATTTAAGTTTGATTTATCTTATCAGCAAAAAA